>JABFFE010001766.1:0-30007 GCA_013623625.1 Fusarium setosum
TCTCGCATTTCCGGCAAAAGACATGAAGAAATTTGTTGGCTTCATTGTCGTTCAATGCCAAAGAAGAGAGGTCGAATCCAGCATCCACTGTCGAGGACGAGTACTACGAGGTGTAAGCAACAAGTCGATAATACAGGATACATCAAGATTGTTCCTGTGAGCAAATATGCATCCCGATAATCTCCTGCCTCCCATCCCTGTGAGAGGCCGGATGAAAAAGAGAGGCTGCGTCTTCTGGGTCACCTCAGGAACCCGTTCCAGCAGGAAGGTTTCCAGGAAGTTGCCAGCCCACGTAGTGAGAACGACAGATGCATTCATTTAGGGGAGTTGTATCGATGGCCAGATCACTGAATGGTTGGAGATACCGACATGGACATCTTCTTTCTCCCCGGTCTAGAGGCCGAGATCCAGCAACGGACAGCGTCAAGGGTGAAACAAAAGCAGTCGCTTCAGGTTAGCAATACTTACTTTTAAGCCTTTACAATCAGATTCCGAGAAGAGGAACGAGGTAAGGTCAACGAAACCAATGCCTTGTTGGGCGGATATCGCATGATTTGCGCCATAGCCTTTGCTCGCCAGCGATTCAGGATCTTGCTGGTCGTGGTCATGAGGTTTATGACAATGCCAGAACTCCATCATCTCAGCCCAATTCTCACTAGGAAGGTCTTTCCACGTCTTGATGATGTGCTGCGCAACGAATTCATTGTCACACTTTCGACAACCTAACCGCGAACCTTTCGCGATATCGACTGACGTCCATGGCAGGGCCTGGTTTTCCAAGGAGAAATGTGGCGGTTTTGCCTCGGCTGGGGACACAGGAAGCCTCCATGATAGACTCGGGCGTCCATTTGTGGCCACTGGAAGAGCTGCAGTGACTGCAACTTGTGCCGGGAGAGATATGCTCTCCGTTTGGCCTTGGTGAGTTACCTGGAGCCGGCGGCCGTCATGGGAGATTTCCGCCTTGGTTGACGCATCAACATGTGACGCAAGTGATGCGACGACTGAAACTTGTCTGATGTTGGAAAGGAGCTCGGCGTATATTGATATGGGGGTTGAAGATGCCATCATGTCTGGTGCTGTGTGCAGTCGAGTTTTGGTGCCCTCGCAAGCAAGGACGCGACGCGCAGATTGATAATCCGAGTTTTCTGGTCCGTGCACGTGTCACTGGAGAGTTGCATTAGGTGCGACCCCAAGAAAAAAGCTTGCCCCGCCATTTTTCTTAGTGCCCGCTGAAAGACCCCAACGGAACGGGCGCCGGCCTTTTCTACAGCCGACTTGGACGTCATTGTGATTCTGTTCCTTCTTCTATCAGATCACCATCAGATCACTTTAACAAATCTCGTTTCACACAATGTCAGGCCTCTTATCTCAAGTTCCCGTCGTAAATCGACTCCTGGGGTTGGGCCCAAATCGCCAGGCAATTGATATTACCCCGGTCGAGGTTCATCATATTGAGACGGACCCGGACAGACGGGCGCGATGTCTCAAGCATCTGTTGAAGGCAAACCATGCCAACTACTCCATCGTCTATCACCATCTTCAATACGACAACCACACCCCTCACATTCTCAGCTCAGCGTACCTCCTTGGAGCAAGTGTTTCTCAGCTGAATGAGATTTACGACAAGCAGATTGTTGAGCTGGAGCCATGGGAGCCGTCCCCCGCTGAAGTTACAGACGATGACTGGGAGGAACTCCGAGGTGACCGAAGATACCAGCGAGCCTTTGTGGACTTTTTTGAAGACAAGCTTGTTATGCGCTTCAGCTACGACTGGCGGCATGAGCTGGACCATTACTTGTTCACAGGTGACGAGCCATTGGTCCATGGCCTCATTGGTGGCCGTATGAGTGCCCTTGTACCCATGATTAATAAGTTCCGTTCGCTAACATTCACAGTCGGACATCCTCTTATCCATCTAGGATATGCCTATGAAATGGACAGCAAGGAGGTCGCTATGGAGGCATTAGGGCTCGCTTGCGTGCAGTATAACTTCTTCCACAAGTACCTCGACAACAAGTCCTACACCCGGAAGGCCCCCTTTACCTCGGGCTCTCCGCTCGAGCTCCTCACCAAGATGTCCAAGGACGACCGGTTCAACGATCTACCGAAAGAACCTGATTTTGATGACCTGGAAGACATCTTTGACAAGCACGAGGATCTCATTTTGGGGTACTGGAACGCTTGGGAGATTACTGATCCTCTAAAGCAGTTTGAGCTGTCGCAGGAAGCCGCAGTAGCTCTGCTGGTTGCGACAGTTCAACCGGGGACTCATGCCTTCAACTTTGTCCTTGTCCACCTTTTGACAACCAGCCATGCTGTCCGTATCCTGCTACCCTTCTTCCCAGAGAAGTATCACATCACTCTTGTCCGAGAGTGGTGGCTCCTAGTCCTGGCCCTCTTTATTACCAAGGGCCGGCCTCTGCCTGATCCGGATAACGTGGATAACGACCCGAAGAACAGGGGTTGGAAGTACGTGGAGGACAAAGCCCTGAACTCGACGTGGGCTACCGATGCTCACTATGTCAAGGGTAAGATGGCCATTCCCCAATTCAAGCACTATCTAACCCATGACAGCGATTCGCGCTATGAAAGAGGCTTCGCAGACTTGGGGCGATGTCCACAATCGGTACCTCCTTGCTGCCCTCACGTTTGTGGATAACTTCCAGGGATGGACCTTTTAGGGGATATTTTAAGGGTCTCGGATCTCGGAATGCATCAGTACGGGCTATTGGGTACGAAAATTGCATCAGGACAGCTACGAATGAATGAATATGCTTCACTGGAATTAGGACGGATATTTGCCATGTATTATTAACTACCTATCGTTCATGTATTGAGTCGTACAAAGGGAAATGATTCTAGCAGAAGAATATTGCACATCTGGGCCCAAACTTAGGCCTTATACTTATAATTGAAAATAGGTACATTATCATCCACCCATCCATTTGATGATGTTGGGAGAAGTGGCGATGCAGGTATTTAGATAAGAGCCCCCCTGCAGTGGGGTGCGTGAACAGGCCTTTGACACTGTGCTGCGGGTCCACCTAGCGCATCAGCACTGGATTCACGAAGCTATCAGTTCAAGAACCAGCATCATCATCGCTTTATGCAACAACCTCTCTTTTTAGCCCCCAACCCAATCGCATAGCCCTTCGAGCACGGCATGCTGTCCCTGCAGATGCAGCACCTGCGTTGATGGCTCCGCCCGCGAAGCGCCGCCGGCGGAATGTCGTAGACGCTTCCGACGCCGACGAAGACGAGCAGTCGCCCCGTGCAAACACCCTGACCAACTTCCTGCTCTCCTCGCCGAGCTCGCCCACCAAGATCCGCGCTCCGACCACGTCGCCGAGTCCTTCCAAGAGCAAAACCACTGCTGGGAAGCTGTCCACGAATGGTTCGAAACGCCTAGCCCGTCGACCGCAGTCGCATAAGAACGGCACGAGCCCGAGCTCCAAGAAGTCCAAGGATGTTGGCAAATCGGACAATAAAGGAAAGACGGCAGATATCAAGACGCTCTTTTCCAACCAGGCACAACGGGCTACAAGGACAGGAGGGGGTGGGCCCGTTCCTCTCGACGACATTATCAGCGACCCCATTTCAGAAGAGGATGAGATTTCGGAAGTAAAAACGAGTTCTTCGAGTTTGGTCGGTCAACATGCTAGGAAAAGACTAAGAGATGGCACGCAATCAGGATTATCTGATGCTCCCAGCGCTAGCCAGAAGTTTTTGAAACCGCCAAAGCTAGTGCAGGTTGCAGCTGCCAACGATGACCTTCGCCCTTGGTCAGAGCGTTTTGGTCCCAGAAATCTGGACGAGTTGGTGGTGCACAAGAAGAAGGTTGCGGACGTGAGGAGATGGTTGGAAGACGTGATGGCCGGGCGCATGCGACAGCGCCTCCTCATCCTCAAAGGCGCAGCTGGGTCCGGCAAGACGACTACTATGCGGCTTCTTGCGAGCGATATGAGTTGCGAGCTTCTTGAATGGCGAAATCCTGCTGGGAACTCTGGGCTAGGCTTCGTTTCTGCGTCGGCGCAATTTGAAGAGTTTCTTGGTCGTGGTGGTAAATTCGGTGCGCTGGATACGGACAGCCCCGGGGCATCCACCCAGAGCAGCTCTCAGGCTGCGCATAGAAAGGATTCGAAGCGGATCATACTCATTGAAGAGTTCCCCAACACCTTCTCGAGGTCTTCCACTGCTTTGACCTCGTTTCGAAACAACATCCTCCGGTACCTTGCCGAGAATACACCCTCCTTATCCATGTTTGCCAAGCACTCGCAAGAGGACCCCATTACACCAGTGGTGATGGTTATTTCGGAAACTCTCCTAACCACAACCTCGGCCTCAGCAGATAGCTTCACAGCCCACCGGCTCCTAGGTCCCGAGATCCTACGGCATCCAGGGGTTGGTATTATCGAGTTCAACGCTATCGCGCCATCCTTGCTCCAGAAGGCACTCGAGTTGATTGTGCAAAAAGAAGCTAGGAAATCCGGCCGGAGGAAAACACCTGGACCCCAGGTCCTGAAGCGCCTCGGTGAGATTGGAGATATCCGGAACGCTGTGTCATCTCTCGAATTCCTCTGCTTAAAGGGCGATCGGCAAGCAGACTGGGGTGCCAAGGTGGCCTTTACGAAACAGAAAAAGAGTGTAAAGGATGCCATCAAACTCACTCAGGGTGAGCAAGAGAGCCTCGAGCTGATATCTCAGCGCGAGGCGAGTCTGGGCATCTTTCACGCTGTCGGAAAAGTGGTATACAACAAGCGAGATGAGGTAGCTCCTCGGGATGACAATGTCGAAAACCTCCCAGGCTTCCTCTCCCATCATTCACGGCCCAAGCGCTCTCAGGTCTCTGTCGACTCTCTGATTGACGAGACAGGGACAGACACGCATACCTTCATCTCTGCATTGCACGAAAACTATGTCCTTTCGTGTGAGAGTACAGACCCCATGGACCTCTCGACTCCGATGGACTACGTCAACGAGTGCATCGAGTACCTGTCTCAAAGCGACCTCCTCTCTCCCTCGTGGGACATCTTCTTTGGCGGGAGAGGCGGCTTCTCTGGTCGAGACTCGGGCAGCCATCTCCTACGGCAGGACGAGATGACGTTCCAGGTCGCCGTCCGCGGCATGCTGTTCGCCTTGCCCAACCCAGTCAAGCGCAAGACATCTTCTGCAGCCAAGGGCAGCGACGCGTTCAAGATGTTCTATCCGACCAGTCTCAAACTGTGGCGCGCCAAGGAAGAACTCGAGGGGCTTGTGGACATGTGGTCCGCAAAGCTCCTCAAGGGCGAGGACAATGCGGCTACAAAGAACCTTACCGACGGAGCTACAGCGTTTCGCCGCCCGCAACAATCTTCCGCAGAGTCATCCTGGATGCATCGCCAGCAACAGAACCGTCCGGCGGTGCAGAAACAGCAGCCAGAAGAAGAGCATGATAACGCGCCTCTGCTCTCTCTAGGCAGCGCCGCCCGCCGCGAGATGCTCCTCGAGCGGCTTCCATACATGGCGCACATCGCCCGCGCCCGAAGGACATCCAACTTCCGACTCCGCGATCTCGAGAAGGTCGTCTCGTTCCGAGGCATCAACGCTGCCGACGAAGACTCGGATGCGGATGAAGACCCCGTGTCAGGAGAGGCGTGGGCAACCGATAAGCCATCTGAGGAAGCAAGCCCGAGGAAACGGAGCGCAGGGATTCGGTCCGGAGGTGTGTCGGGCTTGCTTGCTCAGAAGCTGGTGTTGAGTGACGATGATATCGAAGATTAATGGGGAGGGGCCCAAGTGTATAAAATACGGCGATTTGAGTTTATTTGATTTGGGATTGGGATTACGGCAACCATGGAATGGAGCAAAGGGGATAATACTGGTTTGGGGTTCTCGGGTATACACACCTTTCTTCGATCGAGATAGAGAACAGATAGGCATCGGACCTTGCAGAATGATCAATCATCATCATCACGTTGAAGTGAGCGTCTCAGCGCAGCGTTAGGTCTATCATATATACAATATCGCAACCATACAGATTACAATTTTTCACCTTCCCATCCTATTGCGGCCTGATCATCAAAGGCCTCTTTTTTAATCATTTCCCAACCAATCCAAAAAGCCTCGCATCTGGTATCGTTTAGTGGTGGAAGAGACGGATGTTCTGCTCCACAAAGGTGATGCCCAGCTTCTCAGCAGTCTCAAAGACCGCACCGTCGTTCTGGCTGCCGCCGGGAGCGGCAACGTACTTGGTACCTGAGCGAGCAACGCGGAAGACGTTGTCGATGAAGGGGAACTTTGACGCATGTTAGCAGTGGTAAAAGGGTCTCTACAAAGATGGTACTCACGAAAGCGTCGCTGGAAACACAAACGTCTTTGAGCTGCTTCATCCAGGCCTCACGCTCCTCGGCAGTGAAGGCAGCGGGAACATCCTCAAAGACAGCCTCAAAGGCCTCCCGCTCAGGACCATCCTTGGGGAGCTGGCCGCTGACGAGCAGGTCAATGGCGTTGCTCTTGTCGGGGCGCTTGGTGCCCTTCTTCCACTTAATGCCGAGGACGCGCTCGTGGAAGCGCATCCACCAGTTATCAGCCTTGTCGCCGGCAAGACGGGTGCAGTGAATACGGGACTGCTGGCCAGCACCAAGACCGATGACCTGGCCGTTGACGGCGTAGCACACAGAGTTGCTCTGGGTGTACTTGAGGGTAATGGTGGCGACAGTAAGGTCGCGGGCGGCGTTCTCGGGGAGGGAGCTGGTATCCTTGGGGGTGATGATGGTGCTGAAGTGCTTGGGAGTGATCTCGACATCGTTGCGGTGCTGCTGGAGGTTGATGCCGTAGACAGAGCGGGTCTCGGTGGCGGGAGGGTTGTACTCGGGGTCGATCTGGAGGACGAGGTAGCGGCCGCCCTTCTTCTTCTTGAGGATCTCGAGGGCAGCATCCTCATAACCAGGGGCAATGACACCGTCAGAGACCTCCTTGGAGATGATGCTAGCGGTAGGGACATCAACAACGTCGCTGAGAGCAATTACGTCGCCAAAGCTGCTCATGCGGTCGGCACCTCGGGCACGAGCGTAGGCCTGGGCGAGGCCAGAGGAGTCAATGCCCTCGATATCGTGGACAAAGTAAACCTTCTTCTCATCCTCGGTAAGGGGTAGGCCAATGGCCGCACCAGCGGGAGAGACGTGCTTGAAGCTAGCGGCAGCGGGCTTGCCGAGGGCCTGCTTGAGCTCCTTGACGAGGGGCCAGGCGTTGAGGGAATCGAGGAGGTTGATGTAGCCGGGAGAGCCACAGAGGACCTTGAAGGGCAGCTTGCCCTCGGCGACATAGGCGCCAGCAGGCTTCTGGTGGGGGTTGGCACCATATCGGAGGGCCAGGTACTGATTGCCGTTACCGGCGTACTCCTTGCGGAAGAACTGAGAGATGGCGGCGTCGTAGTCGGCAGTGTGCTCGAAGGCCTTGAGGGCGTACCGGTTGCGACTCGCCTCGGTGATCTCACCCTTCTCGAGCTCCTTGAGGAAGGCGGCGTAGTCGGTAGGGTCACTAAGAATAGTGACGCGCTTGTGGTTCTTGGCAGCAGCCCGGATGAGAGTAACGCCACCGATATCAATCTCCTCGACGGCCTCGGGGATGCTAACATTGACCTTGGCGACGGTGTCCTTGAAGGGGTAGAGGTTGCAGATGACATAGTCGACCTTGTTGATGTTCTGCTCGGCGAGGTCCTTCTCGTCGGAGGCAAGGTCACGGGCCAGGATACCGGCGTGGACGGCGGGGTGAAGAGTCTTGACACGGCCAGCCAGCATCTCGGGGGCCTTGGTGATGGCCGAGACGTCCCTGTGGGAGGTCAATTAGCTTGATAGCCAGGGACGTGTGAATTGAGTAGATCTAGAACAGTTCTGTACATACTCGACAGGGAAACCCGACTCGCGAATCATCTTGGAGGTGCCACCCGAGGCAAGGATGCGAACATTCTGCTGGACGAGGCCCTTGGCCAGGTCCAGCAGGCCGGTCTTGTCGTAGACGGAGACGATGGCGATCTTCTGCTGGGAGGACATTTTGGTGGCGAGAAGAAGGAGGGAACTGGAGAGGGAGAAGAGGGAAACGAAAAAGGAAAAAAAAAAGAAAAGATCCAATGTAAGTGGGAAGCACCTGGTCGGGTTGGGCTTCCGGCGAGAAGGGGAAAAAAAGTTTGGCGGGGTAAAATGGCGATTTGCGGACTCGCAAGTCGGAGGAGGGGGCGGGGCAGAAGCAAAACAGAGGCAGTCGCGTAGCCGCAATTCTTTGATTGATGACCCAGTGGGAGGGAATTTTGCAAAAATCAGCCCTATACTTGGTCAGAGCTTGCAATGACGGAGATGATGACCAGATTTTTTCTAACTGTCGAGCTCTATGTTTGTAGCTAAGCTAAGCTAGCTATGGATTGAGTTCAGCACCACAACTCAAAATCATTAGTTACCAGAACAGTGCACCAGCAGCAACTGATGATCACACGAACCGGCAAAAAAGGAAATAGTGTATTAAACACGGTTAAAAGCCAAAAAGTAATTGATGAGACTGGGACTCGAACCCAGGAGGATTGCTCCATCAGGAATCTTAGGTTGTTAAGGTGACCTTAACCTGACGCCATAACCAACTCGGCCATCTCACCAAGCTTATGCTCATTGTTGAGAAGACTGCTCCAATTTTGGTAGAGACCCCTCGACTACGTGAACTATTCTCGACGAGTCAACTCTAGCATCACATGTATGGCTGAACAACCTCATATCTAGATAGGATGTCCTCCCAACCTCCTTCATGACTAAAGATGCGCCCATGTCTTGAAAATAAAACTAGTGATGTGTTAGGTTGAGACATTCTTTTCCAGGAGTCTGGCCTGTGATCTGACTACCCTATATGATAACCTCGAACTCTAGCTGATACGATAGATGGTTGTTAGTTCATGTTATTGTCAAGTCTGGGGCGTTAAGCAACATGTTCTAATCATCTTGGTTTTCCTTGTGGGGTATGCACTCGGTAAGCCTAGATGGATCTTGTATTATAGCTGTTGTAATGGAGGTGGACTGCATCTATTCAATCTACCGACATATAGATAGGTACCTATCTAGTAGGCATTCAACAATGGCGGCCTCGAGCCTCTAGACAAACCACGAATTATGTATATAATCACAATAGAAAACAAAGAATAGTATGCCCACGTGGCAAATGAAGTATTCCATGATTTTCAAGCAAACTGCATTTAGATGCATAGGTAATTAATTCCAAGCCCAAATCTCCCTCCCCGTGCAGCCCGAAACAAAGCCTCTGCGCTGCTGCCTTGCTTACATCCACAGAAACTCTCAAGTTACACACCACCCAACCACCAAAAACGCCATCTCTCACTACCATCCCCCCTCCGCCCCTCCATTCAATCCGCAGAACCAGCCGCCCATTTATAGCCAAATAACAACGACGACGACGACGACCATTCACCATGGGACGCAAGACCCTGCGCATCCTCTGCTTCGGCGACTCCCTGACTTCGGGCTACTTTTGCTGGGGCGCGGGCGCGCACCCTTATGCTCTGAAGCTCGAGGACCGCCTCACGGGTGCTTTTCCTGATGTCGACTTTGAGGTTGTCGTGGACGGCGTCCCCGGCGACGTTGCCTCGTTTGAACGTTTCCGCAACAGACTTGAAACTGCCTGTATGTTGTCAGATTTTTGCTCGCTTCACGGTATCATACGAGAGTGGTGGTGGTCTTTGTTGAGCCATCCTCTCAACCACGCCGTTCCCCATTTATTGCATCGTCTATCATGCATCACCAGAATCTAACTGCGTCAAAACAGGGAAGAACAAGTCGTATGATTGGACCATCATTCTCGGCGGCACAAAGTGAGTGTCAACTTGCCATTAGTCGCTGTGCAGCCACCTCCTGACCCATGTCCCATCTAGTGACATTGGATACGGCGTTCCCGTGGACAACATCTTTGCTGCCCTTGTCGACATGTACGATATAGTCCTGAGCAGGGAATGCAAGCTGCTCGCCCTCACCGTCCCCGAGTGCGCTCACAAGGGCGCACGTGGCGTCAATGCGAGGAACGAGCTCAACAAGCGTATCCTCAACAACAAGGACACCAACTAGTAAGTCATGAGATCCATTAACATCGATCATGCCCTATCCTGTTTATCCGTGACCCTCTTTTACGACGAGGACCTGGTCTCGCTAACATCAACAGCTATGCCTTTGATCTCCACGCCCACATCCCCTATCACTCGCTCTCAGAAGAGGACCGAGAAAAGTACTGGGACGACGGCCTGCACCTCCGGGAAGACGGTTACGACTGGATGGGAAACCACATCGCCAACGCCCTGATAGACATCCTCCGACGTGAAGGCATCTCCGAGTCCACCGCTCCAGCAACCGGAAACCTCGTCCAAGAGCCAGGGCGAGATGACTTTTTCTTTGAAGAGGAGGAGGGCAACCCTCGGAACATCAACGAGGGATACGTGGTGGTTCGTAAGAAAGATTTGGACTAGAGTATTTGGCCTGGTCGTTCATGATGCCAGTCTAAAACCAAATGAACCGTATGCTATGCATTGGACACCCAGAAACTCCCCCGAAACGCCATGCGCAATAAAAGCATCGATGCTTCTATTCCCCTTTTTTCTTTTCATACAAGATTCGCGGCCACGAATTCCTGGCAGATAGAGTTAGCACAGAACGAGGTCAACCAGATAATAGATAATTTGTACTCACGGGAAACTCCTTTTGCAACGCGTTGGTCACGTTCTCCACATCTTCAGCCAGACTCTCCACGTTGGCATCCCACCTGCGCATTTCCTTGCCCACAATGATCTCGGCTCTTCCGCTGCCCTTCTCGCCAGATGCCTCGCCGCCCTCGAACCACACTATGCCGTCTAGCTGATCCATCCGACCGACCAGGCGGCCCTGCTCAATCATCCGTGCTGTTGTCTCCTCGGCCTTGTCGGCATCCAAGCCCAGCAGTGACCCCAGAGCCTCAAATCGAATATTGCTGTAAAGCCTGGACGCACCTAGAAGGTTGTGCTCCACGACCGCCTTGGCGAGCACCGTCGAGCCATCCGAAGTCGTCGCCAGCTGGTGCGGCTGCAGGTTCTCAGCAAACTTGTCCACCTCCTCAGGCGAAAGAAGGCGGTCAAGGAACATCTTTTCCAGGATGCCAAACTCGTCCAACTGCACCGACCGCTCATCTTTGTAGAGACGACCCAGCGTTCGACTTCTCATGGGTCCCGCGGGGGCCAGGACGGCGCACTTTATGGCCATGCTGAGCGTGTGCAGACGCTCCTCCTCGGCGATGGCGGGGGAGAAGCTGATCTCGTGATAGCGCTGCGAGGCCGACAAGAAGTCGCGCTTGGCATCCAGGATGCGGGCCTGGGACAGCTTGAAGTGGAGGTTCAGGTCCTGGTCGGACACCAGGTGCATGATGTTCTTGAGCTTGTTGATGTACATCTCGGCGGCCGTGGAGTCGTCCACCTCGAGGTAGTTGCGGACGATGCGGATCCACGTGCGGGCCTTCTCCTCGTCGGTGATCTTGCGCTGTGAGCTGTCGAGCGGTATGTCAGCCAGGGCCTTGGCGGCGTCGAGGAAGTCCTCGTTGTTCTCGTGGGCGGTGGCGACGAGCTCGCGGATCGTGGCGCCGGCGTCGACGAACGACGACGACGACGGCTGGGCGGCAATGGCGTTCAGGGTGCGAGTTCCGACCTCGATCCACATGTCCTCGTTCTTGAGCTCGCGGAGCGTGGCGATGAAGGCCGCGAGGACGGACCGCGTGGCCACGACGCCGAGCGCCTGGCCAAAGAAGGAGTCGACGACGGCATTGAGGTCGTCGATGGCGGTGTCCGGGGAGGAGATGGTCTTGATCTCGGCGAGGAGCTGTTCGTAGAGGGGCCCCTTTTCTCCAGAGGCGGATTGGGCTTGTGAGAGGGCCTCGGCGACTTTGGGGTTGGGCGCCATGGTTTGTCAAGTCGTCGGGTTGGCGGGGGTGGTTGAAGGAGAGAAGATGGAGAGTTGCTGAGCGTGAAGTGGAGTTGTCGACCTGTGCGGTTGGTAGCCTGGAGTTGAGGCTCACTGCAGGCGTCAGTGTGGAGGGGCAAGCAGGGGCCTTTAGCGGGGTAGCTTGCTTGATTAGCGCCAGATCCTTGGCCGAGGCCTGGACGAGACTGGATTTCAATATCCGCCGGAGAATGGTTTGTTGTGAGGGTTCGATTGATTGAAAATCTATTCAAACCAGTTCATCGGTGGGAAAGGTTATTGCTTGATTACTAGAGCATGGATCAGGCAACCGAAGAACATATTTCTTGAACAACTAATATCATAATCTCGAGCCAGGAACAAGGACGAACCCACTCACATTGACGTGGCATAAACCTGCTAACAAGGTCAACTTATATCTACCCTAGTACCGGCTTAGGAGGAAAGCCGTATGTGAGTATTTGGCAGTCTCAGCGGAGAGAACGACACCCATCATGAGACATTAGACAGAGTTTCACATCTATCATACTCGAGTGTCATGTTCCAAGTCTACAAATGCTACCTATAAAGACAAAACCCCTAGCCAATACAGCAACCCTTTGACCTCCTGGAGGTATGGATGAATCTTGCAATGCAAATGCCCTAGGCATGCCTCCCTCCCACCAAGCCCAACCCAAAGAACTGCGCCTTGAACGCCCAACCCACGGCCAAAAAAAAAGCACCCCCTTCGATGACCCGTTTCTATTTGTTGTGCCAAATCAATGTCCGGAGCGAGTCAAAGTCGTTGCAGTCCTGGTAGATGTACGTCATGCTGCTCCGCAGACTCGACTGCAGCTCCTCCGGGTGGTAGCGGAAGACGAGCATCACCATGGCCCACGACAGCGACGCAAACGCCGGCCACGCGTACCGGTTGATGACCGAGTTGAGCGGCTCGTCCGACACGACGGGGAAGCCGTGACCCGGCTTGACGGCGATGCGCGCGAGGGCGATCATGACGCGCGCGAAGACGTAGATGACGATCTGCTGGTTGACCGACGAGATCTTGCCGGTGCGCTTGGAGCGGCCGCCAAAGACAAAGTAGCCGCCTACAAGACCGCCGACGAAGGAGTCGTATGTTCCTGTAATAGCACGGCTGGTTAGAAATTCCAACCTGTCTTTGAAATTTTCATCATTGCAGTAACTATGACGTACCCTCCTTGCCAGGCGTGGCCCCAAAGTACTTGAGCGCAAGCATCGTCAGCTTGTAGATGACTGCAAACCGCGCCAAGTTGCTCGCATGGTGTCTCGTCGCTCGTAATACTAGACCGGCCTTGTGTCGGAACCTGTATAATCTCGCGCGTCAGCTCGTTCGGTTCGGTGTGGGATTGCAGGCGGGTCGAACGTACGTTCCGGAGCGGAAGAGGAAGATCATCCTGTGATACAGTCAAGTCAGCGACGGCGCAGACCATGAGAGTTGAAGACGCTTACACCAGCGCATGCGGAAACCGCACTTTGGTTCCGTAGACGATGCCATTGCGCGCCGTCTTGATCAGCGACAGGAGCTCGTGGTATCGCTGGTCCTTGACAATCTGCTCCAGCGCGTCCTGTTTTGTCGCCTGCGTCAGCGCAAAGTCACGACATTCCGTGCGCAAGGCCTCTTGTTGCAACATATCCGCAGAGACGCCCGTACCTTGACTCCTTCCAACGCTGACGACGCCATCGTGTCCCAGGCCTCGGTAAAAACGCACCCAGTTCTGCGCCCCCAAGAGGAAATCCGGCCGGCGTCACAGGGTCTCTAGCCAGGAAGCGAAACAGGGGAGAAGAGAGACAGCGCGGGAGTCCTTAACACATCGGATGTCGTCGTTCGATTCTTCTCGTAAAGGTAAAAAACACGTGCCGGGGGGAGGAGGAGGATGTTTAGGGAAAAGCATTTATCAATAAAGTTGAGCCTCTCTTTTTTGGGGGATGGGATGGGATGCATGTCACCTGTTCGTCAAGCCTCGGATGTTTTGGGTTGCGCTCGGCTTGTGTTGCGGAGAACGGCAGCTTAGACCGGCAGCCCCACTGGTGGATGGCCATAGGGCGCTGAAGGGCCTATGACGCAGGGCGGTCTAGGGGTTCTGTCCACTAAAGTTGCTTCCTGTGCAGATTTGGAGCACGCTTTCGTCGTGGAGGAAGGGGAATTTTACATGTGATCCATCACGGCTCGACGGAACATGACCGGCCAAGATCTGGGGAAATGCCACCTCCATGTCAGATTCATCAGATTCAGATGAGTATGTGCAAGAAACCTGGAAGCCCATCCATGTGAAGGTACGTATATATATCTCAGTTTCCAAGCCCATTCTCCAATGTGTGAGGCAAGGATCCTTGAAAAGATGCAAATCCCCTGAACTCTCGAATCCAAACCCATGCTCATCTCCAAATCCCCCAAACTCCACGCTATGCTACTGTAGTGGAGCCCAATGCCATCCACTTCGACCTCGGTAGACCAATTTCACCCGCGGTATTCTTCTTTCCAAGTCCCTTAGCACCACCGCTCATGAGGCTCCCGCCACTTGACCCCGAGAATGTCAAAAATCCTCCTCTCATCTCGTCCTTCAACCAGCTCTCCCTCTGTCACCTTTACCCGCTGCGGCCCGCGCATCACGTCTTTGTACAGCCCCCGCTGGTTGAGTCGCATGCCCTTCTTGGAAGCCAGGAGGCGTATGCTGCGGTTGAATATGTCGTTGCCGGTAAAGTATATGAGGGCCGCTCCCATCTCTGACTCGGGCACTAGCAGGAAATCGATGCGCCGCCAGATGGGCCGGTAGTTCTCGTCGTTGAAGCCGCTAATCTTGGGCAGCACGCAGCAGCCATGCCACTTGCTGCCGTCGCTGACTGACCGAGACGATGCCAGTCTTGCTACGAGAAACCCTTCAGCCTCGAGTCGCTGGACCAGGGCGTCGAGAAAAGGTCGCAGGTCTGCCGATGAGTCGGTCTTTGGCTTTGTGATGATAAAGTCGATATCGCCCGAAGTCTCTGCTCCCCTCCTGTAGCTCCCCCCGATGATGAGCTCCACCTCAGCATCGACCTTCCGGGCGCCTCTCCGCACAACCGCGCCCAGTGCCTCGACTTCACGCCGTGGGATTCTGGTGTTGAGGTCGTCATAGTGTTCGATACCAACCAATTGGTTTGGTGTCAGCTTCGCCTTTGCTCTAAGGTCATCGAGCGTTCGGAAGCCCTGCGCAAGCCATTGCTGGGCTTGGCTGGTTCCTACACCGTAGATTCCGAGAAACAGCTGGAGTGCCTCGTCCATGGGCTCCTTTTGGGCGTATTCCAGCCTTTGCAGCCTATCCGTAGTGACGATTTCCTCAATCTTCTGCGCCAGGCGTGATCCAATGCTGGGTAGTTGATGGGCTTCTTGGGCCGTCGTCACCTTTGTTTCTTGACGCTTTAGAGTGCTGATGACTTTTCGGTACGCTGTCGTTCGCCAATGGTCGTTGACTCGGTTGTAGTAGTCAGCCATGGATTGGAGAATCTCGATGGTGCGGGCATTTGGATTCCCCGCTTTGGCGTCCTTGGCCCCAGCTGAGTTGCAGGCGAAGCGGTCTTGGAAAGGGAGGTCTTTGCGGCCAGATCTTGTTTTCCTCCTGGACCTGCGTCTCACAGCCCGCTCGTCTTCTGAACCCGAATTGTGCTGCTTGTCTGACTCAGCGTCTTCTATTTCTGCAACCGTCTGAGCGTCGTCGTCTTCCACATCTAAGGGGAGGTCCTTATACTCCAGCATTAGCTTGATGTATTCAGACAGCTCGTCTTTGTGACCATCTTCATCCTGACGTCTGGTAGTTTCATTTGCTTGGATTTCGTTGCTGCTTTGGTCATCCACCAACACAACCTCTTGAGAAGCGTCGGCTTCATAGTCCGAAGCTTGCTTGGGAGATGATGCCATGCCTTCAAGGTCTAGAATAACGGGCTGTGAGTCTGTTGGGATGGGCGTCTCAGCGACTTGGCTTTGGTGAGGGGATTCCTCGCTCCTGTCAGGCGTGCTTTGAACTGCAACGTAATCCCATCTCTTCGGGTTCTTCTTCGGTGGTTTGAGTTGTAATGACCGGGTCGACTCCTCAGAGCTGGCCGGGATGGTCGAGGCTTTGTCCTCGTCGCGAACCGTCGGCTGGCCCGAGAGTTGGTATTTCCTCTGGTTGGATCGCAGAAGCGCCTTGAACTGGATGCAATCGATCGGATAGTCCTCATTGACCACCTTGGGCGGGAGGTTCTTGTTGGTGTTCTTTAAGACACTCTCGAGGTCTTTGAATTGAATGTGCTTCTCGACGATGATGTGAGTCGCAATCCGCGGTGACCTTACCCACGTCGCACCAAACTCCCGCGCCCTTGTGATGCGTAGTCGACGAGCCGGCGCAATATCGTCATCAGGAACGTAGTAGAACGTCAGATCTTTGAAGATCTGCTCGCCCTCTGGTCTGAGCTTGAGTGCTGGCTCACGCTTCCGCTTCCTCATGACGATGTTTGCAGACGGAGAATCTTCTCTCGCCGTACCTAGATGCCGCCTGGATGGAAATAGCGGCGTAGAACCGCTCCTCAGAAGGCCTCTCTGAACAGGTCGCGTGGAATCGGGAATGGGCGTGTCGTCGACCAGGACAGCCCCGGCGCTTTGTTGGTTCAACAGAGTACCGATCCTGCTCTTTTGGCCCGCTGCCGTCATCGGCGTGCCCTTGATGACCTTGGAGCTACCCGCAGGCGCCGGCGTCGGGGCCGAGGCGACTCTCCTGGGTGTCGCTCTCGACTGCTGAGACTCATCGCCCGTCAGGTCTAGCACGATGGGCTCCTCCTCACGGCTCGGGGACTTGGATGCAGGCTTGGCGTTGAAGAAGTTGCGACAGCGCTTTCTCTCCCTCTGTTCGTTCCTATCAAACTCGTCATCGCTGTAGAGAGGCTTCAGCTGGTCGAAGAAAGCCGTCTTTTCCTGGAGTGAGGCCATGCCTTGAATCTACGTGTTGACCTGACGACAAGGATGTTGATGTTGGGTTGTGAATCGCGTCATGGAGCGTGAGAGGATCTTCATGATATAATCCTCAGCGGCCGCGTTGATGCCTACACTTTGGAACCACGGTCATGTGAGCGTCAGCTAAAGTGCGCCGATGGAGACGACCTCGTTGATGCTAATGATTGTCTGGGCTGCGCAGCATTCACTCACGTTGATGGATTAGGTGAGTTGCCGAATCGAAGCTTGGACGACGCATATGATTGGTTCTCATCCGCCAATTGGTTGCTGAAGCCACTAAAAAACCGCCAGGCTCCAGCGCTTGAATCCTGGACTAACCCGCTATGCAACGCACTTCAGGTTTCTGATGAAGCGCTCTCAGTCTTCGCACTTTATTAGTTCCGAGATTACTTCATAGTACCACTATACTGTCCTTGTCAATAGATTTCTTAGTATTCCATTTACTGGTTTCTCTATCCTCAAAATATGCCGTGAGCTGAACCATAATTTCCGTACTTGCGTAGTATACAAAACCGACCGACCCAACATCATTTCCTAAAACCCGGGTATCTATAGTCAAACAATGAAAAAAAAGCATGGCGCCGTCTAATGCGTACAAGAATCAATACATGGTGCTCGCCCCCATCCGGCCAACTTGGCTATGTCGTTTGGAAAAGGAGATGCGAGTGAGAACTCATTGTGGAAATCCCATGGGAACCGCTGGACCTTGGCCACCAAACATGCGAGCGTCTAGCATAGGGATGCCGTGCTTCTCGTAAGGGTGGAATGCCGTGGGATCGGCCGAGTACCGGCTACCGGCTTCGTTCTCAACGTCGTTGACCACCTCCCTAGTCAGCTCAACGTAGTCGTATGCGAACTCGCCAATCTCGGCATCGTCTATGCCTAGGACTTCGGCCTCTTCTGTTGTGCGAAGGCGTAGACCAGGGATCATGTTCATGACAAAAAGGATGAGACAGGTGACGCTAAAGGAGTACAAGCCTCCGCAGAAGGAGTCGGCCAGCTGGAACCCCATCTGCTCCCAGTGTTGGTGGACCCAGCCCCCCTTGATACGGGAGTGGCCGTCGAGAGCAGCGATGGATGGACTGGCGAAAAAGGCGGTGCAGATGTTGCCGATCAGGCCACCGACGCCGTGGACAGCGAAAATGTCGAGAGCATCGTCGATACCAAGGAGGAACTTGACCTTGGTGGCGTAGTTGGACCCAGCGGCACCCAGAGCACCAAAGATGACGGCAGCCCAAGGAGGAACGTAGCCTATTGAAAAAGTTAGACGATTTTGTTTCGAGTGGAGCTTCAGTTGTGTGGACGTACCGGATCCAGGGGTGATGCAGACCAGTCCAGCCACAACACCGGAGCAAAAGCCGACAGTCGACCACTTCCTCTCCAGACGATAATCCAAGAAGCACCAAGTCATCCCCCCTACACAAGCCGCAAGATTGGTTACCAGAGCAGCCATGACGCCGCGCAGGTTAGCAGAGAGGGCGGAACCAGCGTTGAAGCCGAACCAGCCAACCCAGAGAAAGACTGTGCCCGTAACAATGTGCGTAGCATTGTGAGGACGATAATTGAGCTCATGTGTCCCATGGCCACGGCGCTTGCCGAGCATCATGGAATAAGCTAGGGCAGCGCTGCCGGAAGCAATGTGCACAGGGGTTCCACCAGCAAAGTCCAGAACACCCATCTTGTTGGACCAGCCGTTGGGGTTCCACGTCCAGCAGGCGATGGGATCGTAAACGAGAGTGGTCCAGACAAAGATGAAGATGACGCAGGGAAGCATGCGGCCGCGCTCGGCGACGGCGCCGGTAGCAAGGGCCACGGTCAGGGCGGAGAACATGCCCTGGTAGACGGCGAAGAGCATGTCCGGGAGATGAGCAGAGCCCACCGAGGGCCGGGCGAGGACATCACGGAAGCCAAAGTTGGCCAGGTCGCCGATGAAGGGTCCCGCCGTGTGGGAGAAGGTGAGGGAGAAGCCCCAGAAGAACCATTGGAAGCATGTAACCGCTGCGCTCATGACCGAGAGCCATATTAGCGAGAGGGCCGATTTGCGGCGTGCCAGACCCGAGTAGAAGAAGCTATGACATAGTGCGTCAGTATAAATGAGGGTAATACTCTTTTTTTTTTTTGTCTTCTGGTAAAAGACTCACCCAACACCAGGAATCATTAGCAATACCAACGCCGTGGCCGCAAGCATCCAGGCGATATCTCCAGGCTGCGGGCGCAAGAGGTCAGTCTGCGGGCGTTCTTTAGAGGGGCCACTGACCCACCCTCAATTGGGGGCACGTTCGGTGGACAGGACTGGCAAAGTCAAAAAAGAATTCCTACTCACCTCGTACCAGATGTTGACGTCCATGGTGAGTGGGTCAGCTCCCAATGCGCCTGTGCCGTTATACTTGAGCTGCGTAGCCCCTCGCGCGTCGCCGTCGCCCCCCATGGCAGCGACGAGGGATCGGGGCATCGAGGAGTGGTATCCGGACAATGTTATTATATAGACAAGACGACGGTCGAGGGCCGTGTGGTGGCGGCGCATCAAAGATAAGACTCGAGATGACAGGGGTGGTGGTCGTCGCGCAACCTCCTTGGGAGCCACGAGGTCGCAGTCGCTGGATGAGCCAGAAGAGAGCCGCCGCGCGTCCGGAGCTGCTGCTGTGGCCAGATAAGAAGCAGGCCCGGAGGGGTCAGGAGTGCGAGGAGGTGAGCTTTTGTGCATGATTGCCGACTAGAGGGAAAAAGGAACGGGGATGGTTAAAGGGAAGGAAGAGATAAGTTGGAGTCGGCCGACGGTCCAGAAACTGGAAAGAGAGTTATCAGCATACGGCCGTGGCGTTTTCGGGGCGACGCACTGGACCCATGGCTATGGGTACTGCCTGCAGGAATAACCCGGGACTGAAGACTCGATGGGACTGTGACGAAATGTCTGGTTTATTTTGTCCCCCTCTGAGAGTGGGGGTGAGAACCTGCCTCCCCCGGACTAGTCCCCAGCTGCAGCGGGCGCTTATCGATTTGCTTGACCGGGGGGGTTCGTCCATTGAGCTGAAGGCTTTAGAGCTCACTCAGGCACCCGTCAGCATCATCGGCCTCGATCTATTGAAGCTTTGCATGTCACCGTCGAGGCAATGCCATGTCATTAACCTCGGTCGGCGGAATGATGGTTGATCTTTTCCCGAGACCAAAAGGTTTTGCCCATTCCAGATCTACTTTTGTGCTACTATACTCGGCTACTTGTTCAGTCATCAACAATTCAACAAGAGAGTCGGATAACTCGCTTTCACTACAATACTTGGTAGTATTCTGCAGGAACACCTTCTTCAGCACCTTGCGTCACATACCTAATCTCCGCTATCAATCTGAGATTCCAGAAAACCGTGACATCACTTCTGAGTTTCGTCAAGTAAAAGTCAAGACAAACCGCAAAGAGGGCCTTACCGCAAGATATGTACCTCCAACCCTTAGATCAGATCCCTCCACCTGATAAGACCCTTGAACCCCCCAGATCCCCGGAGAGTCAGTTACCCCTAGAGGCTTATCCTACTTTTGTATCATCAAGAGTCGGGAACAATGGGAGAAAACACTCTCTCTGTAGCTTCTCAAGAACTACCACGAACCTGCAAGTTTGCACGAGCTTTGATGGAAACGACCAGGCCATTTCATCGACCCAAGTCGATCTCGAGACTTGTCCCAAGCCATTTCACGGCTGTCTCGGAAGGCGCTGCATGGCTGACGGAGACCTTGCTAGCCTTATCTCCCAAGTTGTTGTCCAACCCATCCGCATGGATGGGCTTATCAGGGCTAGAGAGACTCAGGAGAAGCATGGAGTGATACTTCAACCCAACCCTCCAACTTCTACCAGCATCAATCACTCCACGGCCATGGTGTTTTCAACATGACCTAATCCCAAACACTCTCCTTGGGCATAGGAAAAAGAAAAGAAACCACCCCAAATCGCAAGTGACGAAAGCATCTCCGACAAGTCGTCCATGGCCTTCAGTCGCTGATAAGCAACCCCACGGTAATTGGCCGCCGGCCAAAGTGGGGGCTATCAAGCGTTGACGCAGCCTCAAAGTCCGCTTGAACAAGGTGGAATTGTAAGCATCCTCATGCTTCGTCCGAAAACAGTGTCCTGATCTTTGACTCGTCTTGCATCTTGTGAAACCAAGCTTTGACTCAGAATCCCTCTTAGTGCTCACTTACCTTTCCATGACAAACGCCGGATCGATACCAGACCATTGTCTTGACCATCAACTTGAAGTAGAACTTTGAGTCTTGCTTGATTCATGCTCGATATTGATCTGCCCCAAGTTAAAAGAGCTCGCTAAAATAACAGATCGCTGGTATCATAGTTCATCAAGCATCGCTTCGAGATGGGAGACCCAATCAAAATCATCTCCGAAAGCCGTATCCTTCAACAACTCGTCGTCAAACACCTCAACCTGATGAGTGAGCTCCTCCAAAATAGTTACTCCGTAGTACATCCCTATCCACCATACCGTCATCAACGCATTGTGTGCTGTCCGTATGCGCTACATCGGTTTCTTTGCGAGTTTCAGTCTGTTTTCGTACCATTGAGGGCATATACGGCGGGCGACGGCATAGGTGACCTATCCATTATCAGCTCGGGACTCTCATGCATTCTTGGTCTGGTCCACACGCACTGTCTCGACACCATCGATGACGGGTGAAAGCAACCAGACTCTGACAAATAGCTGGGGTAGAGTGAGATCCTCTGGAAACCACAGGCTAGGCAAATTGGCCCAAAAACCGAAAGTCACCTAGAATCCAACCTCCATTGGCCCTACCACTACCACAAGCGCAACGAGTCCCAGGGTCATGGACCGTATAGCGCCCAAGCCTTTGGGGCACCCGGGACAACAGTAGCGAAGCATTTCTAGCCCACAGGACTCGATGTCCCATCTCTAGATGAGTCCCCGTTAACTTGTGCCCAGCTACCACTGTACTAGTCTCAAGGGGGAGACACTTACATCTCGACGCATTGGTTCCAAAGTTCCCAACACCATGAAACTTGCCAAAAGTCGCTGAATTATCACAGTTCCCAAACTCAAGTTCTCGCCCGAAAGACCCATTAGCTCATCCGCGAATGTGCAGAGCATCATGATGCTTCCAAAGTACCATAGCGAGTGGCATTTGTTGATGATGATGCAGGATTTCTGGTTAAAAAGGTGGCACCAATCCAACCAGTTCCTGCGACGCCGTGGTCGTGGGCCGATGCCAGGAGGAAGCTTTCTTGGGCTTTGCATGCTCGAGCCACGGGAATTCCCGTCCATCCGGCCTTCTCGCGTCTTTTTGTTTTGAACCTTGGCGACATTTGCTTGATGTTGCCGATTTTTCTGGCCCTTTTTCCCCTTGCCGTTTGGGCTCCTCGATTTGTTATCCTTGGGTTTCCCGTTGGGCTGGGACTCCTTCACGGCTCCGTTCTGTTGTTCCAATCCAATGACTTCCGTGGCTGGGCGAACCAGCAGAGTCATCTTCAGAGTTCCGCTGTCCTCTTTCGAATGATTCGAGCCGGATCCTAGCATGTCCTTAGTCTGCTCTTGTCCCTTCCTTGCCTCTCCAGTCGGCAGTGGAAAGAAGCGCAGTAGTGCGTAGATAGTCAAGCCCATAATGGCATTGTTTGGGTCATAGAGGAGTACCGGCAGCACCCTCTTGTAAGTTAGGTACATATGCAATCTATTGAAGGGAAAGGTTAACATAGAGACGAGCCAGAAGAGGAGGTGGTGTTTGAGCGAGAGCATGTTGGGCGTTCGACTTTCGTGCCAGATAGCGCACGAGAAGGCATGTTAGTTAGCGATCGTGATAAAACTCGTGTTCCAATACTAGGTAGAATGAACGGATGAACAGATGTTTGAATGAAGGCAGATGAAGGCTTCAACTCGAAAGCAGGAGGGCAAGCAAGTTTTGCGCTGACTATGGGCGAGGCATTGCCCAATGTGTTGGCGACGGGCGCAAAGCACCTTCCGCAGGAGTCTCACCATTTGGCATCAAGGAAGGCGCGATCACGATTCCAAGGAGAGCAAGCAGATGCCTCAATGATTGGGGGCCCTTGCAAGAGAAAGATAGCACTGCTTATATCCAAACTAATATGAGCATTGACATTATCAATTGACTTGATCCTGGCTGTCATATCATACAAAGCCATGGACTGTGTGCTACTACTACTATACTATCTATACAATCCTTCCAATAGCCAAACTGTACAAGACATTATATACTAAATGTACCACGGCCTATGTTATGGCCAGTGTCATTTGTATCCAGACGGAAGCTGGCCATGTTCAAACGCCAGAGTGCTTCTTTTCCCGAGTGCACGCCAGTGTTGGCGCGCTATAGTAAAGGAACCCAAAGAATAACCAACTAAACCCACACAATGGCTCTTCTTAGGCCAATATGAAAATGCGCAGCCGGTCCAAATTGCCAGGCCGCTGTGAATCATTACCGAAACATGGTAAGTGTCGAAATCAAGGAACTCCGTGTCGCTAATGCAAGCATTCATGTCAGTGCACCAGGGGTGCCCTCCCATCAGTACTCCATTCTTCAAACAATCCTTCTCTTTTAGACGCCGCCACTCAACGTCTTGAATCTTTCCTCAAAAGACTTCATCTGCTCCTGCTCGAGAACCTTCTGCAACCGTCGCGTCTCGCGGACAGCAGCCTCTCGTTCGTCTTGGAGGTTCAACACCTCAATCTGGGCGGCATTCATCTTGGCCACCACGTCCTGCATCTCCTTTTCGGCGTCCTCGAGAGCCTTCTCCAGCTCAGTGACGCGACTGCGAAGCACATCCATCTGGGCAGCATCTTCGAAAGTCTTCTCGGGTGTGATGCGAGGAGATCCAGGGAAACGAGGCGAAACCGGGCTCAGGAGCGAAGGCTTGCGGTTTGCTCGGAAACCAGGAGAACGGAGGCCTCCAAGGCCGGGAGTGCTGCTCATGCGCTGAAGCTGAGCGTTGTGAGCCTCGCGAATAGCGGCAATTTCTTCCTCGTGACGATTGACACGATCTTCCGAAGCCGTCTGGGCAGCGACGAGCTGATCCTCCATGATCTTGAGGCGCACCTGCAGATCAGCGATGCGGTCCGAATTGGTCTTGCGATCATGTTCGCCTCGAGTAACAGCATCGGCAAGACGCTCCCGAAGCTGAGCGTTTGATGACAGCTGATGTCGAACCTGAGAGGCAAGCTCCTCAACCCGCCGAGCAGACTCCTCAAGTTCGTCGGCGAGGGCTCGCTCGCTCTCCATGATCTTGCTTTCGCTCGCGCTGAGATCACTGTTCTGGGTCCTGAGGTTTTCCACCTCATGTTTGGCAGCGTCACGTTCAGAAACCGCGATAGAGAGGGTGCGCTCCAGCCGCTCCATTGCGAGCTGAGTCTTTTCATCTGTGGCACCGTTGTCGGTTCCAAGCTCGAGCTCCTTGATTCGCTCCAGCGACTCAAGATGAGCGGCCTGCAGCTCCTTGTACGCTTTCTCGAGCGACTCAGACGTGACAGGGACACCTGCACTACCGAAAGAGCCGCTCGAGGTGCTGGAGCCGCTCGAGCGGGCAAAGGATGGAGGAATGAGAATGTCCTTCTCCTTCAGCAGGTCACGGAGTAGAGCAATCTCCTCCTCGGCTCTATCAAGGTCCATCTTAAGTCCACCCAAGCCTGTCTCTACCTGCCACTTCTGCTCGAGGGCATCCTCAGCCCGGCGCCTGAGGACGTTGATCTCAGTGCGCAAAGTTGAGATTTCTTTCTCGAAACCGGCCTTGCGGGGCGAGGCCGACAAAAGTCTCTCCCGTTCGTTCTGAAGCATCCGGATCTTCTTTTCGTTTTCTCGGTTTTGGAACTCCTGTCGCTCGAGGAGGTTCTTGAGAGCACCGTGTAGAGCGTCTCTTTGTGCCTCAACATCCTTTAGTCGCTCAGATAGGGCTTCTCGGGATTCCAATTGCAAGTTCTTAACGCTGTTGGACCTCGACAAACCCGAAGGCCGTTGACCTCGGAATGAACCGGTTGCTACCGAGTTGGATCTCGCAAGGCCACCAGACATGGCGCGGGACATGCGGTTGATCGGAGGGGTTGCAGAGCCCGAGCGAGAAGTGTTTCGCAAGGTGTCGTTCTCCTTCTTCAGCATCTGAAGTTCCTGCTGCATCTTGGAAGACTCGTATGTCAAGTTTGAATATTCAGCAGCCTCTGCTTCCAGACCCTCAACGCGAGCCCTCAGCTGAGGAACAACCTCGTCCCGGAGATTGTCTCTCTCGCTGCAGGCTTCATGAAGCTCTCCTCGAATAGCATTGATGAGGTCCTCAAAGTTGTTCTTAACAGAGCGCTCCTCGGACAGGCGCCTCCTAAGATCGCCGCAGGTATTCTCGAGGTCTTTTAGTCGCCCGCTGGCATCCATATTGTTCACTTGGGCCAGGTCGACCTGAGACGCCCTCTCAGCAAGCTCCTTGATCTGCTGATCAAGTACTTTTCGTCTTCCTCTCTCATCTTGAAGTTTGTTTGTGAGTTCTAATCGTATCGAGGCCTTTTCTTGTTCGGCTCTTCGTTGGACCTTGTCAATCTCGTCTCGGCTTTGCTCAGTTTCGCTCATCTTGGCCGAGCTGTAGCCCGAGTCCGAGTAGTAGTCGCTTGTCCTCCTGCCTGAGGTCTGAGGATTGTTGACTTGTTCTTGAAGTCGGTCAACTAGGTCTTCTAGATCCATCTCGCGCCGGATGGAGCTTGCTAGCTCGGCGCTGATGGCCTTGAGTTCGTCTTCCATTTCGTCGATTTGTGCGGTAGTCGGAGACTGCGGAACTGATAAGTATGATTCACGGTATAAAGGTGCGTCCGCCGAGCCAGGATGGTCCTTGGAGGCTTCGTAGAAAGAGTTGCTGACCGTAGAATAGGGGGTATCATTGGCCGCGCCGTTCCTCGAGGGGGATATGGGCGACGATATGGACGAGAATTCCGTGGCGGAGGGCGAAGGAGCTGCCCAGCTAAATAGGGCAGCGAAAGGTGAAGTTTGGCTCGGTGATTTGGGTAGAGGCTTGTTCAGCTGTGGTGATGGTGTGGACTGGGTTGACGACGGTGAATGCACCTGTTGGTCTGGAAGTGTATCGTAGTTGGCGACGTCGATTGCGACCTTGTCGAGTTTGAGATGGGGAGGTGTCGGCTTTGGAGCTAACATGGGGGCCGGGGAAGAAGTCGACTTGATGCTTTCGGAAGTAGTTGAGCGCAATTCTTCGGCGTCTGTTTCAGAATGATCGGCAGGTTTGACAGTGCTGGGGCCAATGACAGTTTCTTTGTCGCTCGATTCAACTTTCTCAACCTTGGCGTCGCCGATGTCGCGCCCGTCGAGCACGGTCTCGGGGGTAACGTCTGGCGCGGTGTCTGACTTGGAGTCTGAGATCAGATCATCATACCCATCCAGTACGTCAGAGAAGTCAGAGTCAGTAGGGCTGCGGCCTGGAATGATCTGCTGCGACTCAGCGTGAGCCGCCTCCGGGGTCGCCAGACTTGTGTCGGGAGGTCTATCATTAAAAAAATTCCAGTCAGTGACGGGTTCCGAGGCGTGGGAGTGAAATGTGTGAGACAAAGAGAGACTGAGACAAAAGACGAAGCTGGGGAAGAGGGTGTGCTTACTGGTCAGCCAGCGGCGATGCGCGGGCTGCAGGAGAGAATTCGTAAATGGTGGGACTGTCGATAGTGTAAGGCCTGGCGAACCTCTGATCTGGCTTTGAGAGCTCCAGAGGTGACGGCAGAGGCGATCCGGAGGCAGAGAAGCGCAGAGCCAGGGCCGATGCCGACGACGAGAGAGGTTTGCGCTTGATGAGTCTACCGGACGGAGGGTAGACGGAAGCGGAAACGGAGTCAGGGCGGCCGGAGGCGGAAGACGAGCTTGGGAGGCCGTGGACCGTTTGAGAACGAGCGTGTGTGGCAGCGTTCCTGGGAGAGGCCCCAGGTAGAGGTTGGTCGTGTTGATTGGGGTGGTCCGACGTTGAAGAAGACGAACGAGATAGGCCGACAGGGTCAAAGGCAGCCGAAGCAGATGGAACGTCGGCAACAGGCGTAGTAGTATCAGAACGAGTATCAGAGGTGGGCGAAGATGGCATCGGACCTCCAGGCGCCGGGGCGGCGGCCAGGGCGGGTTCCATATTTGGAAGATATACCGGCTCGGTACGAAGCACCAAAAGGTACAGTTCGTATGAGGTCTTGGAAGAGCGCCCAGCGAGCGGTAAGCGTCAGGTTGGTGTGTGTGTGTGTGGGGGGTGAGGTCCAAACAAAGGGCGTGTGACCCAGGGGCCAGCAATAATGTCTTATCGCCGGAAATGGAATTGACCCATGGGACGAATCGACAAGAGAGATGCGCGCGAGCGAGCGAGAAGCAAGAGAAAGAGGCCCCCGGGAGACGAATGGAAGCGAGAGAAAGCAAAGAGGATGGAGAGAGAAAGGAAGACGCGCCGGGCCAGAGAAGGAGAATTGGCGACGAACGATGGCTGGGGACCATGCGCAATGGTTGACGGTCGGCCGGAGTCTGTATCGCCGCTAGATCAGGGGTCTAATTGACCGCGAAAGTGCTTGCCGACTCTCTGAAGAGAAAGGGGGCGCGCCGGCGGCAGTGGGGATGACGGGCGGTTGGAGTGGATTCGCAAGGATCCTCAAGCCTTAATCCTTGACCGTGTGCGTGGGACCCCCGCAAGAACCGGAGAGCTAGCTTTCTTTGTTTGTCTGGTCGCTGATGTGAGGCGGCGGCCGGCGTCCTTGTTGGGCAAGAGAGGTTTTGGAAAGTTTGGAATGACGAGGCTTTGATTGTCGAACGCCTTTGGCTGGCTGGCTGGGCTTGAAGCCTTGGGACCTCTTGTTTCACGACAGGCAGCGAGAGCCTGAGCCAGTCAGATGAGCAATTCGCAGCCCGCCTGGGGAGATGTGGAACTGAGCCACTCAGAGGGCTTCTGTACCTGAAGAGCGCCAGGAACCTGGGCAGGTCGTGGCCTGGACGACCAATTGAGGCCAAGTGACCAGGGTGGATTCTGGTGATGGTGGTGACGATGGCGGTCGACTGGGGGGATGGTGAAAGGTTACAAGGGTACCTGCGCTAGCGCCAGAAATTCAAGGTTGCCCTTGGCGCTTGAGGGATTCCCACCACCAACTTTTCAGGGGACAAAGTAATTGACGATCGAATGCGCTCGCAAGGAACGGGCACAACCACATCCGATGAACCCTCTTTTTTTCTGATCTTACTTACAGCACAGAGAGTGGGCGCCAATGATGTAACCTTCCGAATCCTTCTGTCGAGAGGTGGCACAGCAGCTGTAAGTGATCAACCAAGAGAGAGCAGTTTCTGGTTGGACCCCAGGGCCATGCTCGACGATTGATTGAGCAATGTAACTTATCCCGGCTCCTTTTGACCCAATCTGGTTGGCCAACTGCTGCGCTTTAACAATCAAATGACCCAGACGGGATGAAAGGCCAAAAAAAGAGAGGATGGACGGACGAACAATGAGGGCCAGCCCGTGGTCAATGCCTGCGCGTGGCTAAACGTGGTTGGGCGACCGATGGCTGCGAGCTGGAGGGCATGAGAAACAAGTGCAGGGGAGGGGCAGCAAAGACAGAGAGGAATAGCAAATGTTACCTGGGATAACCTGGCCTCTCAAGGGGCGGCTCTTGTAACGGTTTTAAAAGCAAAGTTGCACAGCAGTCTTCTGCCGCTTCTTCCATCCCGTTGTGCGTGGCGGCTATCGAAACGTACGACATTTTTGTTCTGTGCATACATATATATGCACCTAGCCGCCCGTCCGCCGGGCGGCAACCAAACCTTGTTTGCCCCAGCGTTTACTCAAGTGTCTTTTGTGATATCATTCATGACACACACATACACGCCCGTGATTGCTGCAAAGAATCTCCCCCCGGCCTGCGCATTATTACCCCAGCAACTGAAATACATAGCTTGCCGCTTGAATGATGAACCACAGGTTCATCGGACCCTCTCTAGTGCTTCACGTGCTCGACAGGGGCGTTAATTAACAGCCGAGAAGCGTGCGCTTAGCTCCGGGGGGGTTGGCGACAATGGCATCACCAATCCTGAAGGAGCCATCAATTGATCTTGAAAGAGAAAATGGATCGTTACCCCGGCTCGTCACGTACAGGCCAGAGGAGGCGGTGAACAGGACGAACTCGCACTAAATAAGCGCCCTGTCATACATACAAGACGGCGGCTGTCTGGCTCTAATTGGTGAAAGAACACGATCCATCCCATTATCGACATCGGCGCCATCTCGACGCGATTCGGTAGTTTTCGTAGCTCGCTCTCTGGCTTCATTTCACAGGGTCTCATTTCCCTCATTGACTATCGGTACTGGTGTCCCTTCGGAGAAATCACCTGGACCCTTCTTCTCAAGACAGCCTCAATATTGCCCGGCTTCAGGGTCCTCTCCCCTTCAATCCCGCCTACGTTCGGGTTGAGCTGAACCTAAAACGTGGGTATATCAGGGTCTTGTACGGGAGGCCTCGGGCGAGATTGAGCAACAATGCAACCCTGAATCTGCTCTAGCTATGAGCTGCCTGTCTTGATGTTGTAGTTTATGCATTGGATAGTAGTAGTAATCTGGGGGTATTGCACTAATTAGCCCAGACCAGCTCCATCTCCCCGTTAGCTGGCAGGGAGCCCAGTCTGGCGGGAGTTTTCGTATCAGTCAGTCCCCTGTTTCGCTCATTTGCCATGACAGGAGCAACTTTATCGCCCTGACAAGTGAGGCTAATGAACAGGCATGCCATTGTGGGATATGTAACTCGACAAGAAAGTGAACAACTGCCGTTTGATAAGGTTCGAGGAAAAGATGCCGTTCAAAAGGTTGATGACAGGGGAGGCTGCCGATCTTTTTTCAACCCTTGCCATTCAACTGCAGCTCCTTCTCGGAGCAACAATAGCATCACCAAGGATGTCTCGGAAGAGGGTCAAGAAAGAGGCAGCTAGCCCAGATTGTCTGCTTATCCTTCTGGAGTCGAGGCTGTGAAGTGCGAACCCTGATCTCCCGATCAGGACCCCGTGCTGTCCCCCACCGATCGAAATGAGTGACGCTTAGAGCGCCAAATGACCATCACAC
>JABFFE010001768.1:4739-24222 GCA_013623625.1 Fusarium setosum
GCGCACTTCAGATAGATAGCACTTATCGTTGACCTCTGCAATCTACACTACACAGCAACATCACCCCTATGTCGCCAAGTTGATGACTACTCCGCATAGCAAAACATATAGAATGCTTGATAAGCGTCGTCGAGTGCTGATGAAATTTCTTGGGTCAGGAGTCAGCCGGACAAGTGCAAAAGTCCGTAACAGCGACTCGTCCGTCGTTCGGACGAGCTCGATACATTGTTGAGACGCCATTTTCCTTAGGTGATTTTCCTGGTGCATTATTAAAAGATGAATAATTTTGACCTGAAGCCTGAACTGCGCCTTTTTCGTATCTAGTTTTCATCATAGTGCTGAGAGAGGCTGCATCTGAGTGCCCTATCGTGGTTTCATCACATGCCATCTCCACGGATGATTCAGTCCCCCACACGAGCCTCATTAAATTTAGATTCATCAAATCATGCACAGGCTATTGCACTAATGATACGATAATTCGATTCATGCTCACTGGGCTGTGCCATGGTTCATGGGCTTCCCTCGCAATGAATTCTACCCCTCCCTTTCTTGTTCCTACACTCCCGACCTTAGCTAAGGTAGTATCAGGAGCAAGTACACGGAAGAAGACGCTATCTCAGCTTTGCACAGATGATATCATTGCTTAGGTGCGGACCTAATTGTTCCCCACCTATTCACACGTAAGGCTGGACTCAGTCATCAAGTGCTCCCAACGCTTAACTTACGTGTGAGTTTTCTACCAACCCACTCACACAAGTCTGAACGGGGAAACACCGAGCCAATACCATTACCTAGATAAGATGTTCACCGACATTTATGGACATCACCTGATATGGAGATAAGTTTGGAAAGTAAAGCAGTAGTTCTTAGATGCTGTAACTGAAGCCTAAGCCGCGTCCGGCACTTCCAAGTCATACGCCAATGTCTCTACAGCAATCTCTTCGCGAATCTTATTAACCCTGTTGTCGAGCATGAGTTTGTATCCTGTTCATCCGGGACAATACGAGACTTACACTTGGTGCGCTGGGTGCGGACCGTAGGCGAGGACATCAGCCTCAGTGTTGAGGATGGCGATCAACCCCAAGTCAAAGCCTTGAGCACGGTGCGCAGTGCTCGCCAGCGGAGGGCCAAACTCAAAGGATCTCAAGCCGGGGACGACGCCGACCATGGCCTTGCCAGCATCGCGCATCTCGTCGATGGTCTGCTGGGGGACATTGGGCTTCAGCTTGAAGAGGACTGTGAAGTGTCAATTGTCGGTTCCAAGATCACCAGTTTTTAACTAGAACTTGCCGACGTGGTAGATAGCCATGGTGCTTTGCGATAATAGAGTACACTGGTGAACAGCTGGGCTGTTTGCGATCAAGCGATGACCCCTCTATGCCATCTTCCAAATGTCTCATTACCTTCAATGGCATTGGCTGGAGCAGAGGACAGAGTGGGCGGCCCCGCTCCGAGAGTCGGACGTGGGCCGATTCCGATCAGCGGAGTGGCTGGGCTACCCGGGAGAGGTAGAGGAACGCTCCTATTTTGCAGCTCATGTTAAAAGAACGACCCGAGAGAGTCCACCGCTAAGAGAGCCAATTTTATTCTTTGCAGAATTCAGATTGATGGCACGCTTTCTTTCTTTCTTTCTTTCTCGGGGGAAGACGTGAATCAAGGAAGATTCGATGCCTGTGATGTTTTGACACCCCAAGTTTTGGATCAAGACGAGACTGAAAGTTGATCGTCGCAAGACACGACCTTTTCTTAGCAGCGGAAAACCATCGTCTAGTAAAAGCTCTATTTCCTAATCATCCAATACTACAAGATTAATAGGGACGCAGCCAATGCACCGAAAATAGCAAATACACTAATGGCAGACCGCGACACTCCATCAAGCTGCGGCTCACCAGTCCATGTACTGTTGATCTTGATACAGCTCATCCGTGAAACAGTCTCGTTGACAATACTCTTGGTGTTGGCTTTTTTCATAAAGACGGTGAGCAGTGGAGCGATGCCGTGCAGCTCATCATACCCGGTTTGCGGACTCGGTCCTCCCTGGTTCAACGACTGGAGTCAGCGTTTGCACTATCAAAATTGGATTGGAACTTCTTACATCCCATGATATGCCGTCCCAGAAGATTGGCGCCAGGTTGGCCGATTTGGGCAGAATGGGCCAACAATCGCTGGTGGAGTTGGCCTTGCCCTCAATGTTTGTGAGGTTGGAGAGCTTGACGGTGTGGATGCCTCGGGGTTCGATGCCCATTCCTGGGCCGGTCATGTTCTGACACGCGTCGATGTCGCTGTCTTCTAGCTCTTTCTGAAGAATTTCGCAGACACCTTCAAAGTACGTGTGAGAAACCTTGGCTGCAAGCTCCTGGAGAGCGTCTATGCAAGCTGGCTCGATAACGTCGGAGCAAGTCCCATTGCCGTTCTCCGGGAACTTCTTCGCGGGTGGGTCGAACTTGGCGACACACCCGTAAAGATCGTCTAGCGACGCGGTATGTGGGGTCCCCAGATAGTAGATATTGATGTAGGTGGTGTCGTCGTTGGGGCCAGAGATGTTGATCCCCTTCACGATGGAGAAGTCATTCAGTGACTCGGGAACATCCGGGATACGGGTCAGCCCGATATTTGTGAATGTGTCGTTCCGCACCTTGCAGTGAGGCTCATCGTTTTCCACGGGGCATTGGACCTCGTCGCAGCCGACAATGGTCTTGTCTAGGGCCTGTGCAAGTCCCTGAACTGTCAATATTGAGATGATGAGAGGTGCGGCGAGGCCGCCCGGCGATAGCATGATGGCGGGTTCCGCTGTCTCAACATGAGGCCAGAGAGGAACTAGACAACACGACGGAGAAAGCCACGATCGACACGCGAAGGCGGAAATGCTAGTACCCCCTATCTGAGACAAGCAAATTAGCGGTGGTACGTGCCCCTTTCAATGGCAGAGCATGTCTCTCATTGGCCGATTCTCCTACGTAAGCACAGAAGACGAGCACTAAAAAGGAAGGTAAAAGCGGAGAAGCTCTTGAACCCTGAGCCAGGATCCTCAACACCAAATCCTGTGCTCACGATATCCATGAAGCCGAGGCTACGGGAGTCGATTGCCGCAGAGTTGAAGATAACCGAACTTGAAACACAAAGATCGATTCTGCACTATCAACGCTCTCTTACAACGCAACGCGTCTATGTACGCCGAGTCTCTTACACTAGGTAATCCATGAATCATCAATCACTCACTACCTAGCGGGCTTTTGACCCCATTACTGTCTGCCCGTAGCCTGATAGGGTATGCGCTAGCCACCGTACAGTAGCATCTCGTGCAATTTTTGGCTGTTTTGAGTTCAGCTAGGATAATTGGGAACCAATTGGGCAACTGAACACTAGTCGTTTCGCGGGTAAGAGTAAAAAGGGCGGCAACCAAAAGCCGTCTGAATTTCGTGAGATGCTACGGTACTTTTAGCATGTAGGTGTTGATTGATAGGTTGTGTTAACTTCAAGTCGGCTTTCGGAATTTACTCATTTTAAGATCCTGGATAGACGGAGTGCAACAGAGTCCGAGGCCCGAGATCTGAGGATTGAGGCAGTAACGCGTGAGCCCGCACCCTTGAAGGGAAGAAAGCAACACAGCAAGTTGCACATTCCGCTGATCGGTGGGGCTTAAACATGCCGTAGGATTCTGACTACCTGAGCCGGTACTTTTGGCCCTGTCTCATGCCTGGCCATTCCATATAGTAACATGACAGAAGTTTCTTGCATCCTGTTCGGTCAAGAGTTTTTGTTGGAGCTAATTGGATCGGCATTTAGAATCCTTTCAAGTGATCGCAACATTTTTTACGGGAATTCTTGGTGCAAAAGGGCCAGTACCTGCCCTACGGTGTCCCGTCCACAAGACCATCAGGACAGTCATTCTTCCAACGCTGCATCATCACAAGCAACTTCAAAACTTGAAGTCATCCATTTACGTCCTCAAATTCTCCCAATCATCATGGTGTTGATTACAAGATTGCTCTTCGTCGTCCTGCCTGCTATTGGACTAAGTTCAGCTACCAACGTGGTGAGTAACTGCAGACTGGGCAGGGACGGCGGTGTTGTTGGTCTTCTCCGCAGCACGTCAACAAGGGATGCATCCTTATCGGCGGCAATCCAGTTTGTGCCAGGGGCAGTACCTCAGTCAACAGTGGAAGTGTTCGGATCCATGCACGATTCAGCGGAAACACCGATGCCGCTCAGGAGTATTCTGGGTGTTTCATCGACGCTAAGTGGCCCTGAGAGTTTGGAGACATTTACTACGGAGAGGACAACTGTATTTACGATGCTCGAGGTATGTCATGATGCACGAATACGTTGGAAATGACCAGTGCTTATTGTTGTTGTATTACAGGTCAGAATATTAACGGACAGTGCTGCACTAGCGGCTAAGAATTTGTGACTAATCCTTGCTTTAAGCCGTCTAAGGACAGGAACGTGAGAGTTTGGGGGGGAGTTGGGAAAGGAGACGGGGGAGGATGGAAAAGGTTCGACGGCCCATGAGCGTTTAAAATGGAATAAAAATGGACGGGAGGAGGATTAGCAAAGGTGTTTGGTCTCTGCCTTCGGTAAGAGAAGCTTTGCTGACAATTTGTATATTCGTTAATAGACTTCTTCTGCCGCAGGCACAGACGTCAGCAATTCGTATGTACTGTTATGACACACTCTGATATATCACTTAATCTCAAGAGATCAAACCACAGTGGAGTAGGTCTACCGAAGTCCTGTATTAGTAGCACACCTAGATCAAGTGACGTACCACAAAGACACCCAGTGAAAAGTTGACAGCAATCGCTTGGGGCATTTCTGGATAATCTTTGGTTGCGTCGCTATGTTACATCATGTGATCTTTCCATCTCAAGTTGGGTGCTTTGAGAGCGCCCACGAGAGGTCCCAGTTCCGGGCTCGCCGGCGGGTTCGTCGCTTTCGTAACAGAGATAAGGGTTTCTGTCACCTGACTCATTCCGAGGTCTGCATGTACTTTCAATGGCGCTTTATATGATGGAAATAATCACATTTAATACTTTTTTCGCCCACATATCTAACATATCTTCTATGTACCTACGCATGTCAGTCAATCTTTCCTACCTATACCTTATATACCACCACTTCCCTGAGGGTGAACTAACACGTGACTAATACTGAGGTATAAAAGAAGCCTGGTCTTCTGTTGTACTTGAACAAAACTTCCCCTTTCTTTCATTCTCTATCTTCTAAAATCGACAAAACACCACTAAGACCGCAGCAAGAATCACCCATTCTTCTACATCTGAAAATATGAAGCTATTCTATATCGGCGTAAAGCGCCACAGCTACCTTACTATTGCCGACAACTTCTCACCATATTTCCAGATTATCCGTACCCAAGACAAGCCGGCTGTGGAGCTTGTTTGTGAAAAGGATCTATCGGCGTACTCGCGTTTCACCAAAAACAGGTACTTGACCCGATCCCCAAACTAACCCGCACCTAGATCGCTCACAGCACATCGTTATCGACAGCTATAGCGAGATTATGACCGTCTTTTCCAAGACTGTCGCTGAACGAACACAGCCCGGACAGCGTCAAGACGTTGAGGAGCATGATTACACCGCCCACGCTTTTAGAAGGAGCGAGGGCGTGTGCGGCGTGTGAGTACTTGTGACCTAATTCCTGGGGCTAGCTGTTGTGAAGCCCCCTTTTCAGCCTCTTGCTCTACTGACTAGAGTTCCGTTAAATGAAGCATCATTTCCGATCATCAGTATCCCAGCTTAGTAGCCCACCAGCTACTCTCCAAGGCGTATGTTTATGACCACGGCTAGCAACAGCAACAACAACGCGTAACTGATTCTTGCGCCAGGGTCGATGAATTTCTCTCAAAGCACCCCCGGGCGAGTTGGGCTACCGGAGAGCCACCGCTGGAATTCCCGGAGTTGAAGGAATACTTGGCCAAGTATCAAGACCCTCAAGAGGCCGACAGTATTTTGAAGATTCAAAAGGAGCTAGACGAGACAAAGATTGTCTTGCATAAGACGATCGAGAGCGTGTTGCAGCGGGGTGAAAAGATTGATGACCTCGTTGCAAAGAGTGATGGGCTGAGCGCCCAGAGCAAGATGTTCTACCGTACGCGTTGCTCCCTTTCTCGCTCTTCATACTTTATCGCCTTTGCTTGTGGATGAAAACTGACTTGTAGGCAGAGCAAGCGAAGAAGCAGAACTCATGTTGCGTGCTCATGTAACTAGGTACATATGAGGTCATGCCTCTCATAGAGGAGAAGCAGTATATGGAACAAATAGACGGGATTTAAAGAAAAAGAAACTTATTATACAAACATACCAGCCAAATTATGCCATCGCGTAGGCCACACTAACATAGTCTCAAGTGTGACCCGACATGAACCACTATCTTCCCCGTGGTCCGCCCCTTTCTCAGCTTCTCGTATGCTTTTGGAGCATCTTTCCATTCGAACTTTTGGTCAATCAACACGCGAACCTTTCCCTGGGCGATCCATTGGCCGATCTGCTCCAAGTGGTCCCGGTCGATCTTGACTCTCACCATTCGATAGGGCATCTGCCCACCGCCCAGGTACGATGGCAAGAGACTCCTGCGGAGCATAACAAGTAGGGAGCTGCTCTGCATGGCAACCTGGATGAATGTGCCATCAGGCTTCAAGAAATGCCGGCTCTGTTCGTACAAGCCAGCCGGCGTCCCGGCGTTGTCAATGGCAAGATCAAAAACTGGACCCCTCTTCTTCAACTCTTGGACGACATTGACTTCTCGATAGTCAATGGCTTCGTCAGCCCCGAGACTGCAGCAAAGCTGTACATTCGCTGTGGAGCAGGTTGTCGTGACGGTGGCTCCCAGGGCCTTTGCGAACTGAACCGTAAATGAGCCCACGCCTCCACTGCCACCGTTGATGAAGATGTTTGATCCAGGCTTGACTAGATCCTGCGGAAGGGACTGGAACGCTGTCAGTCCAGCCGTGCCCACAGCCGCAGCATCGTCGGGCTCGACACCTTGCGGAAGGACTGTGAGTTGCGAAACGGGGACGATGACTATCTGGCCGAGGGTCCCAAACTTGGGGAATTTGGAGGTGATGCTCAGCGCGCCAAAGACCAGTTGTCCTTGCCTGAGAGACGAATCGGAGGCATTTATTGCCCGCACACGGCCGCAAAAGTCAAGGCCGGGGCTGGCGGGGGGCTGCACCATAAATCTCCCAAACACAGGAGTCTCTGGTAGTTTGTACTCGACGGGGTTGATGCCAGCGGTGATGACTTGGACCAAGACATGGTCTCTGGGGAGCGATGATGGGTCTGGCGGGGTGGCATTCTCATTGAGAGCGAGAGAGCTCTCGAGTGTATTCTTGATAGATGTGTACTGCCAGGCTTGCATGGCTGCGAAAGGAGTGGCGGGTTGTTGGAAAGAAGAAGAAGAGACTGGGTGTGCAGAGAGGCATTGCGAAGGCCGATGTAGATTGTATGTATTTGAATATTTCCCATTGATCCGTTGGACTTTTGTAGTTGGTATCTCGAGTTTCACCTCTCAAGCTCTCTCCCCCCGGCTCGAGTTTGAGTTGGCTTGAAGATGGGCGGGCTGGATGATGAGCCCGAAACCCCCGGCTCTAGACCCATGTCGATTTTCGGATTCGGATTCAGCTTACCCTCTGATTGGCCGCAAGGCATTGTGGCGGATTTACCATCGCTAGGGGTTTCCACTTACGGGGGGTGTCGTGAAGCTCAGAATGAGACCACCAGGCACGACTTGGGACTTGGAGCAGCAGCAAAGATTTGGTCACCTGTTTGCCTACCTCCTGTCAAGCCATAACTCCGCATTGAGGACCTTGCGGAGATGGCTTGAAGCTACGTATGTTTGGATGATTTAGTTCAAAGATTGCTATTATCTTCTTCTAATATTCCACGCGTCAGCTACCCATAGAGGGTAATTAATCATTTACCCCCCTAAATGAAAAACTGCAGTGGCATCTTTTTGCCGTCGTAACTTGTGCCTGGTACTCAATGTGAATCTGAATCTATACATGAGGCTATATAATCCACTGGCCACTTGATCGTCGCCTGCCATTCTGGCCCCAGAGAGTCAGTAATAGCAGTGATGAGGCGGTGGCCCCAGCCCCTGATAAACCAGAAATCCGATCCCACCGCGTGAAGTACTGTGCAGTAATGTGCTACCACCACTAAAGCCGCCGGATTATGCGCACGCAGAAGTTCCAGGAACCCATCTTTAAGTGTCATCGGCCAAATAAGAGCAACATTTAGCTCGGGAGTGGCGGCTGAGGCCTTTGCCGTACTCGCTCCGAGCCCGAAGATAGCATCTTTGACTATAGCGTCGTCGGCTTCATGGCCAAGTCCGTCTTCGTTGAGGCTGTCATAGATTCGCGGAAGTTGTTCTAAAAGTAATCCCAGCAGCCCTGTGCTCCCGGGTTCGGCATTGCATTGCATGAACTCTCCCAATATTCCTTCGTGGCTGACGTGCTGAGACAAGTTCATGATGGTGCCAACGCCCCGAACCAGGGCAAAGACTCCCAGAATGCCGTCGACTTGAGCGGCGGCAGACGCAGCGAATGCCCCCATAAATAATAATGAAGAGGCAGCAAATAGCGCGTGGCAGTTCTTGGGAGTGACACTCGAAACCTCGGCCGTGATCCCGCAGATAGTATGATGCTGGTGCTGAAAGGCCCTTGACAGGTACATCTGGCTCTGAGACTTGTCCAAGGTGGCGAGGTGAAAGGCTGAAACAGCGAGTATCTGGTGCATCAGGAAAGGATGTGCAACAGCATCCCTAGGAATGTCGACCTCCCACACACGATGGCAGGCCCCCGGCAAAGTGGCTGAGGTGTGAGACGTGTAGTGGTTCATCAGGCCCAGGTCCGCAGTCCAACCTGGCTGTTGCTCAGACCCGAGGCTCGGGACAAGATTAGGCACATGAACGGAGGAGGGCCCCGGTGCTATCAGTGGGAGCTGGAGACGGGCTGCTGCAGCAGTCGGGCTGCGGACAACCTGCCTGCGGGGCCTCGGATTCGGATTGTCCTGGCCATTGGACGGTCCATGGTCCGGAGGCGACGGCAGGCTGAGGCTGCAGAAGAGCTCCCACTTGACGCAAGCACCGCAGGGACGCTTCTCGTCGCACTGCCGGGGTGTTAGTTGGGAGCAGTGAAGGGGCTCGGCGTCAGCTTTACCTTGATCTTCCTCTGCTTGCAGCGGGAACAGCCGTTACGGGACTTTTTGTGCCCGATCCTTGCCATCTGTACGGTACGATGCTTCCCTTCTCACTCGAGGTCCAGACTGGCCACCCGAGGATAGGTAAATAAGGATGGCGGGGTGAGGCGGAAATCCGAGATGGACCATCTACTTAAACTTGGGCTAACGACCCCTGGCCACTGGGGCTACGTAATCTGGAATGCAAATCCGCAGCCTTTGGCGGACTAATCAGTGGTGCCGGGGTTGGGTTGGTTAGTCCGCATTCAAGCATCGCCCAAACCACGATACGAAGTAGACGATGCTCAGCTCTAGCAATTCGGGATCCAGACAACAATGCGACCCCGACAAAGGATTCAAGACTGAAGTATATATCACCATTTTTTTCGAATCTTTCCTAATGGATTTACCATCGCTTGCTCCTCCGCTCAACTCTGATTCACACGACAGCGGAACCGCGCCACACCGTATAAGAGGAAAAAAAGGCATCCATTCTTATCAACCCAAAGCCCAAGCAAGACACCATGAGTTCTACCCAGGATCTGGAGAATTTGTTTTTTATCACTACGGCCCTTCTCTCACAGCAGCTTGCATTTTTATCGCACTCTTTAGTCTGACATCGGCTGTGCACTTTTACCAACTCGCCAGGCTCCGGGGCTGGTACTTCATACCCTTCTTGATCGGATGTTGCTGTAAGCTTCAAGCATCATCGTCTTAGATTGGCGTCTAATAGCTAATTCTTATTCTGGTTTCTAGTTGAAAATCGTCAGAATTTTTAGGCCGTGCCCTGTCAGCGACCGAATCTCCCAACTGGACGACTAGATCCTTTACCATCCAAAGCCTTACCCCTTCTCCTTGGCCCTGCCCTACTCGCCGCCTCTGTGTACATGGTTCTAGGTCGTCTGATCCAGTTCCTAGAAGCAGGAAGCCTGTCTCCGATTAGACCGAGATGGCTAACCAAAGTGTTTGTCTTGGGTGATGTGTTGTCCTTTGTCACCCAAGGCGCAGGTGAGCATCATTCAAGGCTTAGGGAGATGCGGCCATTAATAACCGACTCCAAGGTGGCGCTATTCTTGCCCGTGCCAAATCTTTAGACGATATTAGCCTCGGAGAAAACGTTATCATAGCCGGCCTTGCTATCCAGATCGTTTTCTTTGTCGTCCTCATGTTTGAAGAAGAATAACATGATATGCGTCCTCGTAAGAAAGTCCTGTGTTGGACCCGTTGGATAGACGACAAATAGCATTCGTTTCGTGTTTTACCGCAATTAAATGGACCGAAGAGCTATCTTTGGATGACATCAAGATCCATGATGGCCCAGCCAGCACGTTGCAGGTTCTTGTATGGCGGGGTTAAGGACCTGTCTGTCGCTGGGGATTACCACCATCTGTTCCCCGTATATAGATCCTCCAATTTTGTCTACAATTCGAATAGCCCTTAAAATCTAGCTGGAAGAATGACTTGAAACGATAACGCGTGCGATCGCTTCTTGCGACAAAGTCAAGGGCGCCGGACTTTGGGTGAGCCATTGGAGCCTTGAGAAAAAGAGCACCCGACGGGTCGTATAGACAGTTCTTCAAACGCATCCGATAGATACTCCTGACCATGGGTTCTACAAGAAGACTGGTTTGAGAAACCGAGATCAAGATCCGCAAGGGCAGAGATTTTCAATAAAGTGTGAGCTTAAGCTTGCCACCAATCTGTTTAATCGTTGCAGGTGAGCTGCTGATTGAGCTACTATCCGCAATGCGGATTCGGCGTGGAGTCCCGCAACATGACGTCTTTGACTTGACGCACGATGCTCTCCGTTTGGGTATCGTCATTCCCGAACTTATCGGTCGCGTTGTTGGGAAGATAATTGGTGGCTCGACTACAGAAGGTGTTGGTTCTAAATATTCGATGCTATTACTAGAGCTCGGAACTCGGAAAACCTAGTACTGGTACGGGATATACATATCATGGTGATTTTTTTTCAGATTCATGATATTCGGTCTCGTCTGGCAAGATATTGCAATGCATGATATTATGCTACTAAAGAGTGCTTTGTGTGGTGATCAAGTATTGTGCTGTTGGGACCAACACGGTGGCAGATTGAGATATTCATTTTTCATATTTCACAAGCAGGGGCCTCAATTCAGCTGTCGTGAGAGCAGCCGCCTCATCCAGCACCCCGGCAAGTGAAACAGCTGTTGGCCCAACTCCCCTCTACCTCAAACCCTGTACGTCGTGTGATTGAGGCACCAACGGACCTGTCACATTGGGGGCGGCCCGATGCAAATTTTCATTGGATAAAAACGCGGTCCCCTTTCAGCTCAGCCGCAAACGCTCAGCTCTGAGCAGCTTGAGGAAGTGGACGAGGCAGGGATTGGCCGACACCGCCTTCAAGGGTTTTTAAGCGATGATACCGTAGCTACGCGGTAGGGCATTTTCAGTGGGATACATCTTCCAATTGGCCCCTGCGAGTTGGGCTGACGTCGGGTGCGTTGACCCTTCAACCATTAATTAATTACCTACCCCATACAACTCAAAGTTGAGACACGCTGAACAGACACTGATACTGCATACGCACTTCCACGCCTTGGGATACAACTAACTTAGTAGAGGCTCTTTAGCCATGTCATCCCAAACCGCTACCCCAGACTCATCCTCAGGCGGCGGCAACAGCAGCGACGACAACACCGAGCTCATCATCGCCGTCGTCGCCCTGATCATTTCCGTCTTGGCCTTCGTGATCGCCATCCTCCAGGCTCTCCAGCAATACTATGCCTCAGCCACCGGCTTCTCCTCCTGCGGCCCGGACGTGATAGGCAAGTGGGCAGAATTCACTAAGCGACAGATGCGCTGGTCCGAGTTCCGCTTCGAAGTCCAGTTCGAGACGCCCGTCTTGTTCGTTGCCTGGCCGGAGAACCACAAGGGCCCTCTAGGTGACGAGAGGCTCACCACCGATGAGGCCAGGAAGATCATCCGCTTGGACGGTAGCGGGCAGAGCTTCCTCTACACCTCCAGCCAGAAGGAGTTTGACGAACAGGCTGAGAGGAGCAGGAGGCAGCAGGTGGTTCACACGGCCGACAATGAGAAGGCTACGTGGTATGCCCTCTTGATGGCCATCTGTCGGATGGAGCTTGAGTCCCGCGACTGGCAGGGGAAAAAGTCGGCCGAATGGCGCAAGGCAAATGGCCCTCGTCCTCCGTGCGATACCCCGTCAACACCAGATCCGCCTCATGCAAATCACTCCCTGCTTGTGTGCATGCAGAGGAAGAGACGTACGTGGGATAGCATGCCCAAGGATTTTGCAAAGCCCTATGCTACAACCACGATATCCCACCTGGTCGAGATTGCCGCCATGCTGGGCATCTACTGGAGACAGTTTGATCTGAACAACGACCAATACCGCGCGCAGGGCAACGGCTTTGTCATTTACGGATCATATGTTGACAATTTGGGAGTCACTTTCAATTTTCAGAAGCAGGGCCCGACGTGGTTTGAGAAGAATCGCGTCATTCCCAATTACAACGTCAAACAGCTGGCCTTTGGCATGGCCCCTACGATTTTCTTGCGCGAGAAAAAGGTCTACGCCGACGAGCCCAAAGGTGTGGAGAGTCTACAGCTCGGAAGCATGGCGGAGATTGCCCAGACTCTTGTGGTGTTTGGCTGCGATATCAATACGGTCAACTACTTCCGCAGGAGCCTTGACCAGGCCCGCCACAGTCATCTGTTTCCCGGTAAGTCATCCTAGAGAGATTGAAAGAAAAGACATGTTCTAACTGCATAACAGTTCCATTCGAATTACTCGGCATGGTTGGCGAGATGCTCCACGTCAAAGACACAGTTTTCCGTATGCTTCCGAACCCGACTGTTTTCTACTGGAATTCCACTACCTTCTCTCTACCCTCCTTACTATCCGAGTATGTCGGCTTGTTGAGGACTCTCCGGGAAGGGCCCTTGAAGGACAGCCAGCAGGTCGCCCGCATCCTCGAATGGGCCGACATCAACGACGACAAGCTCCCTCAACTACGGGCAGCAGGATCAACACTGGACATCTTTGGTGACCAGGTCAATGGCTCGGGCCTGGTCAACGAGATCAACACCTTTCGCGCGGGAATCGAGATCTGTGATGACTACTTCAAGCAAACAAACTTGTCCATGGTTAAGAAAGTCGTGCGCGTGCATATTCAAGAGGTTATGAATATTTTGAACCAGAAGAAGGATGACAACCCCAGCACTAAGAAGGATGATACTGAGAAAGCCAAGGAAGAAAGCCCCATTACCATCTACGACATCGATTCAGCATCTTCCGGCGAAAAGGAAGGCCTTCTGATGGACATGTACTTCGATCATGTACGACCAAACGTTGTCCGGATCGTGTGCAAACAAGATTTTTCGGGCAAGCAGAGGAGGATTAGGCGACCGCCTGTTACTGCAAAGACTGAAAATGATGCTGGGATCAAGCCTGATACGAGTATCACGGAGCTCCAGGTCAACGAGGCCTGGTGCACACTCGTGTTCCGGATGGTGCTGTGGTTGCAGCTCCACGACTTTCACAAGATGGATATCCAGCTTAGCAAGAGTGATGCGTATGCGAGCCGGATACCAGTGTATATAGTCTGAGTGACATCTGAGCTGGGAGAGGAATAGATGACCCATATTCTGTAAGATTCATCTTGAATTACAGCCTTAACCCAGTATTCTTACTGGCGATGATCAAGTATCAATCTTGACAAAGCTGCAATGAAGTGAAGTTGAGAAGCTACTTTGTGCGTCTATGTCCTATCCTTTACAGGAATATCTACATGTCTCTCGGCCGCACTAAGAATATGAGACTCGCTTGCTCACGACTGTTGACCAAGTTCCGTCGACGCTCAAGCGCTGGTAAGCCAGTTCCTTGACAGCGTGGTCACCAAACTCGAGCACAAATGCGCCGTTCTGGCTGTCTTCATCTATGGATGTCGCTTCTACAGCACCGGGGAGAGCAACGACTCTGTTAGATCCTTCGCTAAGATCGAATGCAGCCCCGGGCTTTGAAACAACACGAACATGGAATTGGTGCCCCCGTTTACTCTTTACACGTCTGGCTTCTATATCGATCGGGTAGGTGTTCTTTGGCAGAGGCTGGTCAAGAGGGGTAAGATGCATGCTGATGGCATCGTCAGAGCCGACGTATATAGCTGATTTGTCAAGTGTCATGCGCGTAGTGTAGATGGATCGATCGACTGTCGTGGCGTTGCGGGCATGATGGACATAGAACAGCTCAGATCCTTCCGGAGTACGAAGCGTGACCTCTTGTGCGCCAACCTTGTCCCTAATATTACGAGGAGGCGATGCAACGACGCTGCCGTGTCCAGTAGAGTAGATAGGAATCTCGGCATCTGGTGCCTGAGACAAAACAGGGTTGCGGGAAGATTTTCGAAATGGACCGAACGGCGACTCTGATGTCGCAAAGCCAACACCGTAGTTGGATGCTTCATAGTTGTTGGCGCTATACGTGAGCAGATAAACGGGTTTGCCATTCTTGCCAGGTCGTTTGATAAGAGTGCTCCCTTCTGACCAACGGCGGTCTTTCCGCGTGCCATTGTATTTCTTGTAGTCGTTGACGTGAAAGTTCTCCCACTCCTGGGGATCAGCCCCGTATGAAATAACCGTCTTCCATCCATCCTTGCGCGGCGGGTGGCCAATCTCTCCAGTGCCGTTGTAAGAAGTAATGTTGTTGGGCAGCTTCGGCGCGTCTTTGGCGTGGATGTTCTTCTGCGAGGCCACAATCTCGGGCATCGTTGACGCTTTTGGGTCATCCCACCAGTCTCGCTCCAACTCGACAACAATGATGTTGGATTCCTCAATGTACTTTCCGAGCTTGTCGTCCCAGTTCCAGTTGCGGTAGGCATTTCGAGAAGTGTACATGTAAATGCGGCCATCTTCATTGAAAAAGATGTTTACGTCGATGGTCGGGATATATGTGCCTTTGGGCGCGGTCTGACCCTCTTCGAGACTCTGCGGTGGCAACATTTGCTTCTCGTCCATGATGAGGTTGACGTCGTGGTAGTCGGGATCAAACGGGTAGTAGTCAATTGGCTTTGACTCGATTTCCCTGAACGGACCCGTGGGTGAACGAGATACCGCTACGCCAATCTTGGATGGTTCTTCAAACTTGGAGTAGCGAAAGTAGTCCTTGGTCAAGTCTTCGCGCAGACGTCCAGCGAAGAAGAAAAAGTACCATCCCGTCTTTTCGTTGTAATACGTCTCCGGGGCCCATTGCCAGTCACGGGCCCAGCAAGCCTGTCCACCCTCGATGCGGTTCATCTGATCATCGTAACAAGCTTTCAACACTCCTCCGGGGTGCTTGTGCCAGGTTGAAAGGTCGGGGCTGCTGTAGATGGCAAATAGGCTTCCCTTGTCGGCGCCTTCAGTGGAATATGCATAGTACTGGCCGCTGCTAGAGTCGTAAAGGACGTAGGGGTCCGCGGCCGCATGGCGAGCTGAGTTGTAAAACTGAGGAACCCGGCTATGCGGGTTGCCGTATTCTGAAGCAGCCCCGGTAGAGGCGCCTAATAGCGCCATCCCGGCAGTTAGATTCACGATGCGCATTGTCCGCAGCTTTGATGAGAGAACTGGGACAACGAAACAGTGAAAGGGACCCAATACTCAAGCCGCCTATATATATTATCCGGCATCTCATCTTGCCTGTTTCCCCTCATTTTGCCCATATGCTGTCATTCGGTCCGAGAGATCAGAGTAGCATGATCCTTTGTCCCCATGCGGGCATGATCACCAATTCTTGGGGCCCCGCGCATCGTGGATGCTTGCTCGCTTTGCTGCACGGAGACCCTGGTCAGGAACTCCGCATCAGGCAGGCGATTATTGTGCATCGTGTTTAGCCTGATAAATTAGGTAAGAGGCCTTATATAATAAGCCTGTATCTAATTATTATATCTTAAAAAATTAGTAATAGTATCTTATATATTATATCCAGCATAGCTTTTTATAATTATATAATAAAAGTCTAGACTTAGTCTATGTCATTGGAGCGCTTGAGTGAGACTTGGCGCAGAAGGATCAGTAGCCTGGTGTACTTTATGACCATACCCAATTTGTGCCCTTGAAGCGCTCTGTTCATCGGCGCCTTGAACACGAGAGTCGACCCCAGACGCAATACTGCATCATTCAGTAAACTCTTAGCATTGATTTTTACGTGAAGGGGGCTAGACATAAGGAGAATAGTATTCTTTAAAGGCACTCCTCACGGAATAGTATTGTCCTACTTAGACCAAAGGCGAGCATCTCCCGCTCACAATTTTCGTCTTCTGGGCAGGAGAGGCGAGTAACGCATCAAAACCAGACCCGCCTGAAATATCAAGATGAGGCAAGGGCTTTAAAGTATAGGCTGAGCCTTCTTTATCCAGCTGTAGCTTGATTTCAATTTAAGAACTACGTAGCCAGGTAATTATTTTAACAGGCCAGTCCTAAGCAAAAGCAGATCCCACAACTAAGTAGAAATATCCTTCTGACCAATCATAGCGAGGAGAATAGCGGTACCCAGCTGAGGAGTAGGTTTAATACTGAGAATTCCGCGTTCGTGGTCAAAGTCGGAAGTATGGGTTTCCTTGTGCTCGTTGTGGGGGCTAGAGCCAAGGCTGATGGAGATGCCAAATATAGACAAGCCACCACCGCTGCTCTGGGCCTTGGTGTACTCAGAATTAAAGGCATCCCTGGTTTGACCTTGGAACGTAACAGTCATCTGGAGACCTTGGCCGATGAGCATACCCACGGGCTTGACCGCATTCGTAACGCTGGCTGGGGTGCTGGCATCGACATTAGGAAATTGCTGGCGATAGCCTGCGACGTCCCTGCGCTCGTTAGAGTTACAAAATTCCCACCGCAAGCTAGCATGAAGATACATACCATAGTCCAGGCGAGAGATCAATGACATTCTTGTCATGGATCAAAACTTGAATCTGGACAGAACCAACAGTGGAGTTGACACTGCTCTCAGACCAGCTCTCGGTGGCACCGTCCTTGAAACTAAGCCAACTGAAGATGCCAACGCTCTGGCCAGAGCTGGTGCTACCATTCGATGATTGGGTGGAACTGCTTCCTGTCGTAGAATTGATTTCCAATGACTCGCCACCCGGGGCTGAATTGTTGGCGTTTTTATACATGGCATCTAGAAGTTGGGGATAGCCGTTGTCATAATTGTACTTGGCAACATTTATGATGCTAGCAGGATCCCTCGCCTTCCTAAGCTTCTCGTTCTTCTGCACCTTCTCGATATAACCTTGAATGTCGTAGGGCTCCGTTGAGGTTTTGAATGAATACCTGATCAACAGAATTAGCCATTGCAAATTGAGAAGGCCCAGCATACGTAGTATCTCATACCCGGGGACTGCCTGGTTAAGGAAGAGTTCACTGAATCGGTTCCTGATTTGGTTAATCTCAGCTGCATCATCACCATAGACGTTGGCCATTTGAGATTGGACTTGAGCACTGGCAGACGAGAGCTCAGTCTGCGCGTCCACAACATCGGGGCGGTTGCTGTTCAAGAAACTGGCAAAATCCATAGGTTCCATAGCAAGAGACTCTATCCATTCCTTATGTGCCTCAGCTTGGAGCTTACCGCACGTCTCGACGCATGCAGTCAGTCGTTTTTTCGCCTCGTCAAGAGCCGACAAGGCAGCCGGAGATTGATTACCGCCCTAAATAGCCTGTTAGTTGGCACCGCACAAAAGAAGAAAATGAGACCCTACCAGCTGGACATGGTTGAAATACGTCATCTCGTTCTGAAAGTAGCTCCCCTGGGACCCAGGTGTGTACCATCTGTCGTCCTCGGAGAGGAGGGTATCGGCAATAGTGTAAATTGCGGCATTGGTGACAGCTTCGGGAATTCCTTCGCCGGCAGTTGGGGCCAAGGCACCCTTGATGCAGGGAAAGACAACACGTGTACCGTTGGGATCGTCACCTCCGGCCCACGTCTGGATCATGTTGTACCACTGATCAGTGAGGGTCTTGTTTGTGTTGCTAGCCATTTTGGATGGTTGGTTGGTTGATATTATTAGAAAATGAATGGTTGGTATAACTGGAGAATTTTGGAGCCAGAAAGGTCGAGTGGCAACTAAATGAAGTGTGGATAGAGATAATACTCGGGCAGGGCTAGATACCCTTTATATATTCATTCAGATTTCTCTCTTTCTCAAGATCATGCTGCAATTTTCACATGAAGGCAGACCATATCGCCACTCATCAGAAACACAATCAAACCGCGTATCGGCAAACCACGCCGCTTCACAATATCACGGTTGGGATGGCCTAGACTCCGGCCATGATTCAGGTGGCTTCCAAGATGGTCCGAGGGCTTCAGACAACATTCCGTAGCAGATGGGAGCTGGTATTTGGTGGCGAGCTAGAGCTGTAAACAACGCGTCGTTGGCTAAGTATTCGTTATGCATCTACGGCTGGCGGAGGAGAAAACTTGGAATATCAAGGATGCATTTGTCAGAGACGTGACGGAGGGAGAGTTGTGACTAACGAAAGTTTGCTTCATCACTGGTATCGTAACTCTGCCGCCCTCGGAGAGATCAGAGGAAACACATCAGCAAAAGAACACAGTATCCACACAATATAGGCGTTTCAACGGTCTAATGCCATGCAACACTTTAACCTTATCTCAATAGACCTTGCAGCTGCATCGCCGGAAGAGCCATCCGGCTTCCATCAACCTTACCCATCTGAGATGGCTTGTCCCTCTGCACCCCCGCATGCCTCCCCCGCGCATACAACTCGTCCAAACAGTATAGTGTATGAGCGAGTCTGGTATACTGACATGTTAAACGTAATATATATCATTCTAAGCTTAATTCAAATGCAATGGTTATTGGGAAATGGTGCTCTTAACTTGAATAGACCAATGCTAGGACAATCTAAATTGAGCTCTTGTCTGGGAAGTCAGAACGCCATCGACACTATCGATATCTATCCAATGGGCCATCAAGCTCCACTGCTCACTAAGACTCAATCTTTTACCTGGCTTTCCTTAGGCCCCTTGGTTATCTCATGATCTCCTCTTCTAGCTACGCACTTCCATGCTCGGGAGGGTTTTGTCCGTCTGCGCGATTCCGATTTCTACGTTAGACTTCGCGTCATTCTGGTTTAAGTTTAGGCTGAAACCACAAAGAGAACTCAATTCAAAGACATCTAAACCCTGAGCATTCCTGTGAGAGATCTCAAAAGTCTAGATCGTTCAAATCTTTGGGTCTTGAGAAGCGATGTCGCTATATGGCCTTTGTGTTTATGGTCTGTA
>JABFFE010001774.1:0-22954 GCA_013623625.1 Fusarium setosum
ATCCAAGGGAATTGGGCATCCCCAGAATGAGAGCGTCAACCCTTCGGTCTTGACCTCTACCCTCCCGCCCTCCGCCCGCCGTTTACACGGCAATGGAACGGCTCGCGACGTCGCCCGTGCTGCTGCTGCGGTGCCGCAGTGCTGGCCGGCTACTAGCTCGCCCGCAACAGCTACAGCTACCATCCCATCTACAACCCCGGAGATGGCGATCCACGCATCGAGGCGGCACAAGGACCGCCCTCTTCTTCCCCGGCCAAGGCGTGCAGCGCGTGGGCATGCTGACGCCGTGGCTCGAGGCCTTTCCCTCGACGGCCTCGCAGCTCCGGGACGAGATTGACGAGTACATGGGCTACAAGCTCTCCGACGTCATCCAGAACGGGCCCTCGAGGCTCCTCACCGAGACCCCCAACGCCCAGCCCGCCATCATGGCGACCTCCATCTTTATCCTCCGCATCCTTGAGCGCGAGTTCGGCTTCCGGGTCACGGACCACTTCGACGTCACCCTGGGCCACTCGCTCGGCGAGTTCGCCGCCGTCGTCGCCGGCGGCTACATCTCCTTCCAGGACAGCCTGCACCTGGTGCGCAGGCGGGCCGAGGCCATGTCGGACGCGACGAGGCACGCGATCGAGGAGTACGGCGGCGAGTACGGCATGGTGGCGGTCATCTCGCACCCGGAGCACATGGACAGCCTCGTCAGGGCCATCCGCGAGTTCGTCGGCATCTCGGCCGAGAACATGGACGACGTGCCCCCGATCGAGCAGGTGCTGATCGCGAACATCAACAGCAGGAACCAGATCGTCCTGAGCGGCAACATTGAGCGCATCAAGACGCTCATCGCCCACGTGCGCCAGTTCCTGGGCTACGACCCCCGCGCCGTCCGTCTCAAGGCCGACAGCCCCTTTCACAGTCCCATCATGAAGCCCGCCGTCGATGTCATGCGGAAGCTGCTCAACCAGAACAGCAGCGTAAAAGGCCGTGAGAATGAGGACATGGTCACATTTCCAGGTCAGCTGCCGTTGGTGAGCAACGTGTCTGCGCGCCCCGTCTGCTGCAAGAAAGACTTTAAAGATCTGCTGGCCCGGGGGTGTCTTGATACGGTCCGCTGGTGGGACAGCATCAGGTACCTGGATCAGGAGGGCCGGATCCGGCGCTGGGTTGGCGTGGGACCTGGCAAGGTCGGTCGCAACCTCGTTGGTAAAGAGGTGGGCATGCGCGGAAAGGACCTGGTAAAGGGCGGAGGCGTGTGGGCGATTACAGATCCGTCAGAGGTAGAGGAGGTTCTAAAGGGCCTGGAAGATACCGCCGGGATCATGGAAGACGACGAATATTCAGAGTAAAAAAAAAGAGAGGCGTATAAATCGTCCGGGGAAGTGTACGAGTTTAGAGGTGTTGGGATCCCGATACTGGGGATTGCTCTTACAATGAAATGAGGAGGGTACCTATTCAGGGGTGTACGCTAAGAAGGCTGCGATCAAAATACGCGGTCGAAGGGACATTATTAACGATTAGCTTTGATAGCATCCATGGATACTTATGAATCAGATTTTCCGCTGAATATTAAAGCGGCTATCCAATCTAGAATAAATGCTTGGGTTTGACCCTGCCAAGGGAGCTTAAAAAACAGAGACATTTCCGACTTTAGTCTTAATCAACAGATACCTATCCAAGAAAATAGACCAAAAAAAAATCACTTGCCATGTCGCAAACAGTGGATTCTTTTATTTTCGTTGTCTTTGAATCTCGAAACCCATGAGCATGTGCAAGTGGGGGTTTGCGCATGGGCAATTACCTAGACGAGTGAGGCTCAAGATATCCCACGGAAGCTAAAGCTCCCCCCCAACTCCAAGCTTCACTTTTTGTCTTTCAACATCCTCCCAACCTCTTCCCCGCCACAACCATGTCCACCGCAATACCCTCGATCGCCTGCCTAGGCGTCATCGGGCGAAATGTAAAAGAATCTCTCTTTTACTCTATAAAAAATATAACCTGGCTGACCTCTTCTCAGAACAACCCCCTCCACATCTCCATCTTCCCCTCCCACGACCCGACGACAAACGCCTTCGCCCCGATCCGCACCCCGCTCCAGTTCTCCCTCCTCCTCTCCTCCACCATCGACGTCTTCGACCTTCGCGCCCGGACCAACGCCGCGTCCGGGGTAGGCCTCTCGGGCGACTTTGGCCTGCTGCACGCTGTCGACGACCGCCTCGCCGCCTACGGCTTCGAGACCAACACGGGCGTCCGCATGGTCTGCGTCGTCGACATGCGCGGGCGCCGCGTCGGGGGGGCAAGCAGCAGCAGCGCCGCCTCCGCGGGCGCCGCCGCGGCGGGACTGCGCGACGCAGAACTCAAGCCGGTCTTTCGCGCCATGCAGAGCGCCTACGTGAAGCTGCTGCAGAATCCGTTTTACGACCCGGACGAGCACGCGCCGCTTGGAGGAAGAGGCGGGAAGAAGATTACGAGTCGCGGGTTTGCCGAGGACATGAAGAGGATAGGGGAAGGGTGGACGCCGGGGGTGACGAGTCTGTGAGAAATGATGAGGTGTGTTGTAAGAGTAGGCATTATACAAACGGTGCATTTTGGCGTTTTTTGGAGTATGGCATGGTGGGATATCCCGGTCATAGACTACCTTAGAGATATATGCATATGCGGGCCAGCAGATTCTTTCACGAAATTGAGTTATCTATTCGCTTCCTCTTTTTGTTCTTGTTAGATGGTGTATGTGCTCTTCTTGACTATCAGACTCCTATATACCCTTCTCGTTCTCAGTCTTCAAGTGCTCGACACTCCATTTTGACAGTCCGGCCATCTCGTCAACTTCCAGGCTCTCACCCATGCCCTCGTCACTGCCGAGTCGGTTGACGCCGATCTGATGCTCGACACGCTGCGAGACCGGGCCGCCCTCCCAATGCCGTGCCTCGGCTGGCAAAGGTTGCCACCACTCTCCCGTCCTCGCATGCCACTGCGCGCTGCATAGCTCCCAGAGCCGGGAGATGGCCCGCTTGTACGCAAAACGCTCGTCTTCGCCAGTGAAAGCACTTGTGTTTGCAAAGTTGACCGGCTTGGTCTGCAGCCCAAAGTCCGAGTCCTGGTCGGGGTCGTACGATGACGTGCTCGACTTGGTATCGTAGTAGGAGACGTTGGGTCGGAATGGGGACATTTGGTCCTGGTAAACCTCGGCGATCGTCTCGGAGTAGAGGTCGTCGGGCTCATCCGAGTTGCCCGGCTTTCTAGACACCGAGCCCTTCTTCTTTGGGAAGAAGAGGGTGTCTGGCGGGTTTTGGGCTCGGATTATGAGTTTGCAGCGAGCCTCGTACAGGGCATCCAGGAGTGTGATGAACCGTCGGGCTTCGTTCTTGTTTGCGTGAGTCAGGACGGGGACGTTGTCAATGATGAATGTGTGGTATGTGGATGCCATTGTGATGTAGTCGGCAGGACCAAAGGATTCGACGAGACTCTCAAAGTCCCAGAATACATATCCATTGTAGTGTCGAGGAGTATGAACCTTTCGGCCATACACCACCAAGGTTGATGGCTCCCAGGGTAGTGGTTGAGGCCCCGTCCATGTAAGGGCAGATTCGATCCGCTGCTGCCAGGGGTCTTGTTCGTCAGATGAAAGAAAGTAGTTGACCGGCTTCTTTATTAATCGTTCATGTTTGTCTTCCACGACAACCTCTCCCGTCGTGGCTTCACCCTCAACTACGTCCCCAGCCAAGGTAGCAGAACTCTCAGTCTCTTCCTTTCTTCTCCAGTCCCGGGCCCCCTCCATCTGCCAAAAGTCGCACCTTGCCTTCAGAACCTCGAGGAAGTTTGCAAAGTCGCTGGTTGACCCGTAGAGCTCGCCACGTGACCGGACCGAACCGCCGAAGAACTTGCGGATCAGACCCTTTGACGGCGCCGGGGTGTAGTCAACGCCGGTGGCATTCTGCAGCTCTTCCGGCATGCGGTTGGAGGACGCGATGAGGACGCCGCCGAGCTGGAAGAAGGCGATGAAGAGGTGGTTGAGGATCTTGCTGGCCGCCCTATCAGGGAGCTGAAACTCGTCGAGGAACAGGATGGGAGACTCGTCGACGAGTTTTTTAGCCATCCACAGGATTGAGTACTCGTTTTCTCTGTTCGAAGCTCCAGGTCTTGATTTCCGATGCTGCTCGAGCTGCGAGATGGTATAGAGCATGAAGGTGTTGAAGTGCCATCTCCGCTTTCGCTCAGTGGGCAAACCATCGGCCAGCAAGTCAAGAAGCATCGATTTTCCAGTTCCTACTTCTCCCGAGAGGAATAATCCCTTTGGTGAGTCAATCTCAATGGCAGACTCGTGGTTGGTGAGAACCCGGGTCAGCGCGAGGCTTTCTCTCCCTTCTGGAGTTGTCAAGAGATGCTTGAAGAGCGGATTGCGCCATATTGAGTGATTCCGAAGCGCAAGGACATTGCGGTCATCTTCTTTCTCCTCAGGGTTTTTCTCTGTGAGGCGGGCAACTTGTCGTAGCCTTTGGCGGTACTCAGCCTGGGGAGAATAGTCCTTGATGCGGAGATAGATCTTGTGTAAGTGCCGCGCGAGACGATGCTGGGCTGGGTCTGGAGCGTAGAGACCGGCAGCCACGTGAGTCTGGTACTTAACCAGAGGGTCTGTGATAATAACCGCTGTTGAGAATCGCCTCATCTTCAGACCGCTGTTGTTGAAAGTGAGTTGTTTGATCTGCGGTTATGTCCAGTTGGTGTTTAGCGTAGGGTAGACATGGCTTGCAAGTCCGGAGCCGGTTCCGACAAATACCTGATCGGCCAGGTCCGAATTGGAGATGAGGAATAGCGAAGATATCAATTCAATTGATGGTAGTGTCTTTGATTGGATTGCGGCGTTGGAGCTGTCGTGTTGCCTTGAGGAGGTTTGTGGGCGTCTCGAGCTCAACTGAGTACTTTCTAGTTGTCGTGGAAAATGAGGTAGGCCCGAGGTTATCAGATCGCGCCTGCATCATCGATTTGAGTCGAAGTCAAGGTCGGACAGTATGTCCGATGATCTTAGTCACCGAGGAGCTGATAGAAATATAATCAAACATTGCCAAAATGGTAAAACAAATGAAAGACAATAAAAACCAAGCTCCAACTTCGATCTCAACCGAGCAAGTTGAGTGAATCAATCGCGGGATGTCGGTCTCTGGTGTTGACCCAAGTATCGATGAGCCGAAAGTACGCAGGGATTCATTGTTTAACCCGAAAAGAAGCCTTGCTCAAGGCTGTCGAGTCCTCAGCTCTGACTAAGGCAAGGTACCGCCAGCCCAGAGGTACCTCCACAGAGGCTCTTTTACCACGCGATCGGATGTGGGGCAAGCCTCGCTGGAGGCTGAAGACTAGAGGCTCTGGTTGGTACGTGCGCAACTGAGCAACTGAGCTTTCAAGGGGTTTCTAGGCAATGCCAGCTCAGCGCAGCATCTCTAGCAGCCCCTTCTGAAGACACCGGGGGCGCCTCCGGCCAATCACAGCGCGCCAAAGATTCGTTGCTCCCAAGCTAGGGGTGCAGCCTGTCCCCGTTTTGTTATTCGATTGGCTTCTGGTGCACGCTTCGTCACTGTCTCTCCAGGCTCTGCCGCATCCATCCATCCCCAATCCCAGTTTTCTGCTTTTTTAGCTCCCCATCATCCAAAGTCACCGCTCGCATCAACGATCACGGTCACGTTTCACGCGGCGAAATGTCTCTATGACCACGAGGCTGATTTTCCATCGCCAACGACCCCCGACACGAACCCTCGCCGTAGTTCCTCGCGACCTCTTGATCACGATATCGATACCCATATAGAGACGACCCTGCTTTTGCGATCCGCCCAAAATGTTTTCCCCGTCTGTCGCCGAAGGTGGCCCGGCGACGGCGACTCGTTCACGCCGCCGCCAGCGCCCCTTGAGCTCTGAAAACATCGCCCAGCAGCCCAAGGCGAAGAGACCGCGACTGCCCTTGACCGAGCAGACTTTTGTCAACCCCGATGCCCAGCAGGAGATGATCGAGGTCAAGACCGACAAGGTCGCGACCACGACAACGACTGTGCCGGTCAAAAACAACATTGAGGCCGTCGAGACCCTCAGCCCCGTGCTGCGCAAAGAATTGAACGTCCGTGCCAAGAAGGCAAAACACGGCGACCGTGCTGCCAACAAAGGCGACGGTAGTCTTGTTTTGGTAAGATCCAGACGATTTCCTTTGTTTCCTTGATGCCGCATGCTGATCGTTCCGCGCTCTCCAGACGAGCACCAACGCATACACAGTCAGCAAGCTCCCAGCTCTGCCCGACAGGATTCGCACCGACTGGCCAGGTAAGTTTCCTGATGCCGACATGTCTACTTGGCACGTCTCTGCTCACTTTGATTGCTCTAGGTCACCGAACCGCCGATATCTTCTCCAACTTTGGCTATGCTCTTAGTCTCACTCCTACCAGCGCCGTCGTCTGGCCCTACACGTCAACCTCGCAATCACCCGAAACCTTCACCTTTACACTCCCTTTAGGAGCCAAACCGAATGATCCCCTTCCCGTAGGATGTCTCGTTTCACCCTCCGCATCGTCAACCGAGCCTGGCCTGGTCGTGGTCATGTCCGGAATCGGCAAGGTTGTCTACTGGGAATCCATTTCGAGCGCAGCCACCTTTGCCTTCATCAAGAAGGATCGCTCCGGCGTCGAATACACAATTTCGGGCATCCAATCGGGCGAAAAGGTTGTAGCCATCACCAACGCTGAATCTGCTGGCTTCATTCTCACCTTTAATTCCGGACGACTGGCCTACATGAACGTACGTGATGGCTATGGACGACCCGCCATCTCCGTGCAGTTCCTGCGCAGCAGCCTCTCGCCAACCAAGGGTGGACTCTTTGGCAGCATCCGACATGCTTTCTCGCACCTGTCACTTAGAGGGGACATTGCGGCTGTCCGTGCTGACCGATCCTCGAGGATGGGCGAGAGGAATATTGTCGCCCTTAGTGAAAAGGGACGACTTCACGCCTGGAGAGTTCATCGAGGAGGCCACAACGAGATCATTGGGGAAGCAGATGTGCGCGAGAATATCATCGCCGCGCTGCAGGAAACCGACCCTGCCTCTCAGGATTTCCCCGAAGAATCTTTTGAGGCGATTGACTTTACCTACGTGCCCAAGGGCTTGGAAGCCAAGTACCATGAGCTGAGCAGGCTGAGCGAGGCCATGGCAACTGACGACTCATCGATACAGCATCTTTTGATTCTTGTTAGCCTAACCTTACGAAGCACATCCCGCTACGCCTTGGTTGAAGCCATCTTAACCCCCAACGATTGCCAAATCGGCATGATACGCCCCATAACATCCTACACTGCCCCGACACCACCTACCGAACTCTCTGCCTCTACGCGCCCTCGCCTTTACCTCCCTCGTCCGGCGCTGGTCGCCTTCGTCGTATTCGACCGTGCGACTGTCATTGCGTCAATCGCTATCCCACCTCAATCCCCCGACTCTCAGCTCCAATCCGACAGCCACATTCTACCCGCATCTTTCGAAGATGTTGTTGATTTCCGCGAAGACGATGTACACGAAATTATGGGTTCTGGATTTGAGGAGCCAGCCCCGGCTGCGGGCTATGAAGAGCACCGACTACAACGACACAAGACGAAGAACCCAGCTGTGGTTATGATGGTTCGGGGAGCTGGGACGGTGCGGATCGTGACAACTGACGTGGACAAGTTTGCTAGTGACCAGCCACCGAAGGTATCTGCGAAGAGCAAGCTTGAGCAGGCTGTCTTCTTTGGCGTGAAACAAGACAACCCTCTGATTTTCGACGGCCGGAAGGAAATCAGGTTTTCCAACGAAGAAGTTGCTCAAGCTGCCCTCGAGGTCAGTCACGAGATCTTGAGTTCCAGCACCCCGTTCATCTCGACGCTCCCGGCATCTCTAGAAGATAACCTACGCGCCCGGTCGAATGCGCTCGAGAGATTGATGTCACAGCTCAAAATCATTGGAGCAGATCTTGACCGTAAGACACGATGGAACCTGCTTTACAATGCCGAGAAGATGCACGTGGCTATTCTGCTCTGGAAGCGACACGAAGCTTTCACCGCAGCACGCCCAGCGCACGACAAGAAGAGTCTCATCGGTTCGATCGTCGAGTTTATCCACCAGGACCAGAAGCACAACCCCATTGCTAAGATTGGTGAGGTTGACCGGGTCCGCCACTGGTTCATCAACGACGTCTTCCGCCTCGAGCTCTTTGTTGCCTGGGCATACGAAGTTATCAAGACGTTGTACAAGGATCACTTGCTTGACGACGCCAAGGTCACCGTCATGATTCACGAAGCTATCCAAGTCAATACTTGCACACATGTGGCAGCTCTCGATTTCCGCAAGAACAACCTGGGCTTTTACGGATTAGGTTTTGAAGAACTGCGCATGGGCATTCTGCGCGATGCATACGATGATCTCCCAGAGCCCTGGACTGGCTGTCACTATGTGGCGAACAACGTCAAGCGCCTCGTTGATCTATCGGATCAGTGGGTTCTGAAGCACCATAATGTGGAGCAGCCGGCCAAGGGATCACCTCAGCCGGACCCCAAGATCATTGCCAAGATCTACGAAGAGCTTCCCCTTCTCACCGACGGAATGCTTACCACTGTTTTGGAATATGCCCGCTGGGCATCGACAACGCCCGACCAGAAGACAATGGCTCAAAACTTTGCCAAGGTATACCAGACAGACCGATTCGAGAAGCCTCTTGCGCTGGCACGTTCAGGAAAGTGGGAGGAGGGAGCAAGCATCGCCGAGAAGCACGAGTGCCTTCGCGCCCTATCCGTCATTCTGCTTGATCACGTCCAGGAGCTGGAAACACAGCTTGCCGAGCCCGGGATTTCTCTCCTCGATACGGAGAGCCTCAAGAAGCTGCGAGAAATCAAGAAGTCTAAGGTGGAAGACAGCTTTGCCAATTACGGGCAAGCATTCGCGTTCCCCGCGTACGAGTTTCTGCTCCAGAAGCACGGAGTTGAGGCCGTGCTGGAATTTGATTTGGATCATCTTGGCTTCAAAACACAGTTCCTTCGCAGCAAGCCCGAGCTGGCGCGTATTTCTTGGATCAATGACGTCCAGCAAGAAAAAGACGTTGGCCACAGCGCAGACACTTTGGTCGACCTTGCTCTGACCAAAGAGCAGCAAGTTTGGAACAAGAAGATCGAGTTGAGCCTCGGAAAGCTGGCTCTTCTGGCCCAGATGGAGGAGCAAAACACTAGCAACGCCACTTTCAAAGTCAACGCCGATGAGGCGCGCGTTGAGAAGATGCTCAACAAAGTCGACAAGGAGTTGATCGCCATCAAGATCCAGGATCAGCTCTACAACCAAATTCTCCCTAGCACGTATGATGCCGTGGATGACGCAGCGGCCCTTAACTTTGCGATGGAAGTTCATAGCATGAACATCCCTCGACGTCAGAAGGCGCAGCACCAGATCTTTGAGGATGGGATCAAGCGGCTTCTCAAGCACGAGGCCCTGGACGCCATGACTCTTATCGATCTGCTGACCCTCGCCAGGCTTAAGCCTGAGTCGCGAGAGGAGATTCCTCACCCCTTCTGGTTGGCCCTCAAGGTAGCTGAAAGCAGCTGCCACGGCGACGAGTTCAAAGAGGCCAAGAGGCTTATCTGGAGGCGCCTTTTTATTCGTGACGATTGGGCCAGGATCAACGATACTCAACTTAAGGATGACCGAGAGGTGGTTGAGCGTCTGGCAGATACAGAGCTCTATGCCATGTTTACCGACTGCATTAGCTACCGTAAGTTGAATACCCTACCCCCAATGAACATGGGTTGCTCACGTCAACACAGAGGATGCGCGGGAGCCCTTCCGGCCTCTGTCACCACAAGAGGCCCTGGGTGCCTTTACTGAGAACCTGGACCGTCGGTTCCGCGACTTTGACACGTCGTTCCGATCGAAGCTGCTCGATGCCATGAAGCACGAGGATAAGCTCCTCCATCAGTACATCGAGAAGAACCGCCTCGGCGAATGGGTCCGCACCACCCTTGAGGCGGCCCGAGTCGAGGTCGACAGCACCTTGGACGACGCTACTAAGAATGCCGTCGTCACTACCGCTCTCGAGGGCGATTCCAAGGCCGGCTCTCTGTTCGAGAATGCCGGCAAGCCGAATGGATTAGCAGGAGGGACATCCATTTTCGCCTAGATTCAATCTCGGTGGGACTATTCAAGACGACGCCTCATTCCCTTATCTCATTTTTCTACAACTATTCATCGCGTGTACTATAAACCAAACGGCGCGCGCAAACTCACAAAGCGAGCTGCCCACGACATCAGCACAACAGGCATTCATACTCAACTTTCTGGTCTTTTCCACAACTACACAGCAAACACACGCATAGCAAAAAAAGGGGTCTTTTGGATTGGTTAGGAGAATAACATGGTTTTTAGTTTTTTCTGCGTCAAGGAGAAGGCACATATCCTCTTCTATTTTTCTTCTTGTTTCTTCTCTCATGTTAAAGTCTTGTGGAAAGGGGGAGGGAGGTTGAATGGCATCATTTTCTTCGTTTGGGAACAGGGGTAGGGGGGTTACTGGCTTTGCGTCCCTTCCCGCGGGCAAGAACGGAAAGCGGATTTTTCGTTGTGTTTGATAATAAAAGAGACTTTACGCTGAGCATGCGGGATGTTTGCATGCGGTTCAATCATGGTTCCATCTATCATATACTTCCTAACTGTGAAGGTTGACACTGGTTGCTGTGTGTGAGGTCGTCTCGACACAGGACAAATGCTGATGTGATGGCACATCTGACTGAAATCGTAGATGCAATCTTGATCATTCCGGCATTATTTACATAACCCATACGCCTCATCATAACCCCGGCACCCGATTCCATCCATCATCGAGTCCGACATCACTCCTTTTTTGACTCCAAGACCATCCCGAGTAAGAGGCAACTCTGCCTGATCCAAAAGCCGAAAAAGTCGTACTCTTTTCATCTGGCTACGTAGTTTGAGTAGAGCCCGATTGACCGAGGCCGAGGTGGCCCTAGCTACGCAGCTGCGATGCAATACCGCCAAGATACGTGAAGTTGCCCACAACCGAAAGGCAGAAAATAACCTGTCGAAGGAGGGCGGGGCAAAGAAGCGAAAGGGAAAACGTGGGGCTGCTTAACCCTGCATCTTTCTTCGCTTGCCGACCTGGGCAGAGAAACCAGTCTTGATAGCAGTGACACTTCGTCGGGAACCGCAGTTGTTGCACGTGATGAAGTAAAGACGGTTCTCACCCTTGTTGAGCTCCGTGTCGGGGGATTTGCACGTCTTGCAGGTGACGTATTCGACTGAGAGAGGATGTGAGCAATTGTTATCGAGCAATTGGGGTATGCTGGAAACTTACTGATGTATTTTCGGACAACGTTCTCAATCTGCTTCTGCTGGAAACGACCCTTGATGACCAGTCTTCGGCTGCCGTCGACGGAACCGCTGGTACCCAACTCAGCAAACAGGTAGGCGGTGACGTGTTCCTCAGTTCGCTTCATGCGCTTGCAGATATCGGCAATGTTGGCAAAGACGGTTTTTCGGTTGCCTTCGCGCATGCACTGGGGCGGGGGGATCTTGTAGCTCTTGGTGCCGCTGAGGGCGTGGTCGGGGTTTTTCTGGGCGAGCTGGCTGAAGAAACGTTGAAGCAGCAGGCTGTAGCCAATGCTCTTGGTCTCGTCGTGGGCCCAGATGCCGGTTCCCTCGTTCATGTCTCCTTCCTCCTCTTGAGGGGCCTCCTCAGCCTCCTCGCCCTCCTTGAGCTCGAGGGCCTCGAGCTGCTGGGTGAAGGCATCCTGGTCGGCCTTGGGGGCCTTCTTCTTCTTTTTCTTCTTCAGCAGGGTCAGGTCGAGACCGCCGTCCTCGGCGGCGGCACCATCGTCGGCGGGGGCGGGGGCGGCATCATCCTCGGCCTCGGCCTTGGCCTTCTTCTTCTTCTTTTTCTTGAGCAGGGAGAGGTCGAGGCCACCGTCTTCGGCTGGAGGGAGCTCCTCAGCGGCTGGGGGTTGGGAATCAGTAAAGGATCCAAGGGCGGCAGATAGCGGCGGCGTACGAGGCGTGTGGGACTGGGCCGTGTCCTTGGTTTCGTCGGTAGCGTTGACCATCGTGACGGAACCGTCAGCGTCGACTACGACTTGTTCGTCGGTAAAAGCAACGGATTTGCGGGATTTGCGTTCGGGAGGTGCCTGCAAACGAAGAGAAAAGAAAGCTCAGGTTAGTATGGAACTCGGCGGAGGAGGGAGCGGAGGTGGATGCGGTGAAGTTGGGTGGAAAAAGGATGACGGTGATGGTGGCGGTTTGAAAATGTGACTCAAAGAATCAAATCATAAATCGAGGTCAAACCGTCGGCTTGCCGCCCCAGAAAGTGGTGCAGGACAGTACGGAGGTACTTTCGCACTTGGTGCGCCAGTGGGCAGCAAAACGACGGTGGGGTAAAATTGATAGGGAGCCGATAGGGCGCTGATAGGGCCGCTGGAGGGTTTTGGAGGGGTAAAAGATTGGGCCGTTTTGGTGGGATGGTGGGCTTCTCTGGCGGCCGAGCAGCGCGCCCAGCCCTTGGGGAGGGCTTGGGAGGCCAAGGTTTGGGTGATGTCCCGTTGCGGCGCCGGTGCTGGTGCTGGGATATGGGCGTCTGTAACTCACCTCGCCTTCCATGGTTGCTGATGAGGCTGCTGCGGATGCGCAGTAACAGTTGTTCCCGTGGTTTTTTCCTTGGTTGTAGCTGTTGCAGCTGGGCTTGTTCCAGTGGCCTTTCTGGGGTAGTTGGGCGACTAGCTCAAGTGTCGTCCGATCGCGGAGTCCTTGCGCGCTGTAGAAGCCGTTTCTCTGGCCGTCTCTGATGACTTTGTTGCGGATTTATGAGGCAAAGGGAAGTCAGTCGAACGTCATGGGCGGGTGAGCCAGATACCTTGACTCAAGGCCGCAAGCGGATCCAGGCTCACGATACAGAGGGTCACGCGGAATGTCACGTGCAGGAGAGATAATAGGTGTGATTGGCTCCAGGTAGCTTCCCCAGCCGGAGTCTAGGTCCGGTCCCGACGGCATGCGACTACGGACGTGGACGACTCCTCGGCAAACGGGACAGTAACGGTCAATATCTGGTTGTCGATTGTCGCGTTTCAGACGTTCAGATGGTGTTCTATACCTCGTTCGACAACGTACTACCCGAAGGTCGCCCATAGCTTTGCTTGGCTCATGACCAGTGAGCTCCATAGCTAGCTGTCACCACCACCGAAGCGACCCGTGATCCAAAGGCCCGCCCTCCGATCCTGTGAGCTAGCTTGCCTGGACACGACCTCGATCGTACACGCGCAATTTGTCGCGATTCCCATCTCGATTAATTCCCGCCACAACTCCTCCGAATCCTCCAACTACGACCGTCAACATGCCCGCCGCCGAATCCCTCGTCGACCTCCATGATGCGTCCATCTCGGATGACAAGGACGACGTTGACTCCCTCCCCTCCATGTCCACCAGCGACATTTACTCCGACACTTCCGACTCCGACGCGCAAGCTGAGTGGGAGCGCAGCCTCGAGCAGCTGCAGCTCATCCTGACGATGATGATCGTCCCCTGGATGGGCAAGTACTTTGGCCGGAAATTCGCATACTGGAGTAGGTCCTCAGGGTGATGGTCTCGATCATTACGGCGTCCTAGAGAGGGATGACATTGCTAACCAAGTCCTTTCCCTGCAGGTTGGTCACGATACATGGAGTGGGTGCACAACGTCGACATTCAATGGACAAATAAGAAGGCGTTCAAGGCAACGGGAGCCGTAGAGACGGCGGCGACGTTATAGACAGTCGGTGATCTAAAATATGATATCTAGCTGGGACGGTTTAAAGGTAGAGAAAGGCGATGCATGGCTTTGATACGGTGTTATAGGTATTCGTGTTCTTGCACTTGGAGAAATAGATGATCTGGAAATCGTTCTGCATTCTCTACGTGTGTGTATGAAGCTCACGCGGTCAAGGTCGAGATAGGATGATCATATGTGAGTGTTTGCTGATAAATAGCACTGGAAGCCAAACGGTCCAATATGCAGCAATCATAAAGTCGAATTTACTACATAATCATTACCCAACGTCCAACTCCTAGGCTCATGCTCCTCTTCTGACTTTTGTACAAAAAAATTCCCGATATAAACATTCCTGTTAGTGAACTCCCCCGAGAAGGCCTCCCTGCTGCTGGTTGGTATGACTTGATCCATCTCTCGCCCATCATCAAGTGTCCATCCCAGATGTCTGGCGCTATCCAGCGCGCCAGTCCGGATTCCTGGCATAACCATCCCTGACCACTTGTCTTAGAGTACCTGCATAGGCATCGTTCCTCAGATATTCAAGCTAATGCGTGCGTCATGCGTGTATGCTTGATGGAGCGCATTCACGCGTATCTTGTGTCGCACCTTGGCGACGTTTGTTCGGCGTCGAGCATCTCTCATGGTGCCAATCATTAAACACCGATCTGGGACATGCTTGGCCTTGAGGCGTTGCGAAGGGAGCCATACAGGTTGCGGGCATCCCGAATGGTGAGGAATAAGCTGCCGCCGAAGCAGCCGAAAAGGAACCACATGAAGACGGTGCTAGCCTGCAGCTCGCGACAGCGCTTCTCATCGCTGGCGGAACCCCAAGCAATCCAATCGCCAGGCAGGCCCTTGGGGTTGATCTCTCCGCAGTTGACAGCTCGCAGCTTTGCGGCGAGGACCACAGCGGCAATGAAGGAGAAGAGAACGGCGGCACCGTCCAGGGGCAGCTGTAGAGAAGGCTTGTCGACAGCGGAAGCGAAGAATGCGAGGAGGCCAACAACGCAAACAATCCAAGAAACAGCCGTGACAAACATGACAAAGTTGACTGCTGCTGTTGCAGAGCCAGCTGCGTCAATGTTGGATGCGATCACATTGCCGACGAGGGCCGTCAGGAGGAGCGTTATCAGGAGCGCAAGCCCGCGCAGGATCATTTTGATGAGGTTGTACCGCATGATGGGCAACTATTGACGGGTTGGCGAGTTACGGTGAGTTGCGATGAGGGTAGCGATGGCAGGGTCGGACCCCTAACTCTGTTGAGGCACCAAAAGGTCGAGGATCCCGAGGCCACTTTGTCGTGGCTACTGTGGCTTGTGGTGATGGTCGCTGACGTCGGCGATGCTGTTAGCTGCGTACTGGTGATAGAGAGCTGATCCGGCGAGATCGACAGCGAGCTGGAGCAGTCGACTGCTGTGATAGAGAAACCCTGTGGAAAGATGGTGATTTAGCTAATGAGGCTGCGATTCGAGTGGAGGACGATGTGGAGTTGATTAACGTGATGAGAATGGGGATTGAGCAGTAAATGAGCAGTTGGTGATGGGATCGTGGTTGAGCGCACGCGCATTCGCATTGCCCAAGCAACCGCCGACAACTTAAAAGGGTAGCAGGCTTTTAGCCAGGGTCCAGGTGTAAGTGGAGGGGTTGATCCCGACTACCCTTTATAACACCCATGCAAATTGCTGAAATCCTGCTATTTTCCCTCCTCAGTTGCATTCGGCCATGTCGGGCAACAACTTGGGTCCGATTCATGACCTTTCATGCCTCCTTCTACAGCGCGAAATGCGACGACTCGAGTCGAGGTAACTGCGGTGATGGGCTTCACTTGCATCATCACCAGAGCTACCGCGCGCAGATCAGCCAATCAGAGCTGAGAATTGCTTAAGAGCTTCCCACTCTGATCCCTCCGCGGCTTCCGCTGCAAAACATCAGGTTTGGTCCTCGGCACTTGATCTATAGGCTGTAGTTGCATCGCCGACGTCTCTGCGTGTTTCTTGTGCCGCGCGCACACTGGAATTCGCCGCGCAAGCGTCTGAGCCTTCGTCGGAGATTTCTCACATGTTGATGGAAAGTGGTTGCCAGGGTTTGTTGCAGCTCGCAAGCTCCGGACTGCCCCTCCAATGGCGGTTGGCAGGTGGACCAGATCGGGCTGCTCCAATCAGAGCGCCTGCCCCGGGAATGACGGCGGCTGCTGAAGCTGCAGGTGCATCCAGGGTCCCCCTGCCCCCCCGCTCCGCTCCCCGCCCATACATACAACATCTCGTGATACTACCCTCAAACAACCACCACCAAGAGTTTGGTTTACATACCTCGACTTTGTCTTCTAGAGCCTCACAGGGCGCAATCAAGCCTTCAGTCAAGCTCTCACCGCCTGCCCTCAGGTCGGTCGACACAGCGCCGTGCCGCAACACCAATAAATTGAATTGCTCCTTCGCCCGGCAGAGGCACCAAGCTATTCAACTCCCGTGCGCCATTCATCCTGTCTCGGCCGCGATAGTCGGAGCCAGTTTTGACCTTGTGCAACCATCCTCGTCCTTCGCCCTTAGCTTCGACTCCTCCGCGGCCGCAGCCCTACCTAACAAGCGCCGACGCTCCAACCTTAGTTGCTCTCTCTCGTCTCGGGCGGGTCGAGAATTCCCATGGAATGGACCTCGGATGGCACAGCATCGAAGCCTCACCCACCAGGAGACTCTTATGGCATTCTCACCAGAAACCTGGTTTACAGCACAAGCTCTTTGAATTAAGGTTGCATTACAGCTGAGTTCATCCTGACGGAACTTGCCTGCTTAAAAGTCGGCTCCGAGTGTGTTACGTATGGACGCTTCGAGACACCCACCGACCTCATCTTGGAGAGTTTGACAGGCCTTGCTTCAAGCTGTCAAATCAACAAGCTTCAGAGCCTCCAACTATGATCCCGCGCTGTCAAGCAGCCTTTTGCTCTAAGTTTCCCGTCCTCAGCTCAACACTCTTGTGCTAGTTGACCAAATCGAGATGTAGGTTTCGGTCTCGGGGTTAGTTTGTCTGCCGGGCTTGCCGGAGTTTCCCAATCAACCTTAATGCTCTTCCAAGCCCAAAATCCAAAATCCCGGAGTCGTCAAATTCCTGTCGTATCTGATTCACCCCAAGTTGGCAGTCGAAACAGCAGATCGCAAGATCAAGCATTTGGAACCATGCGCCATCCCCACGGCCCGTCGATCGAGTCAGGAACGCTGCAAAAATCCCTTTGTCGCCGTCATAGGCCGGAATGCGGCTCGGGGGATCGTCATACTGATGCTGCCCGCCCTCCGCATTGCGAGTCCGAGGAAGGCTCGGGGCCATACTCAACCCCGAAGATGCTGGGATGCATGTCCAAGGCGGCCGACTGCAGGGAATGACTTCACGAAATGTCGGTCTGGGAGCACAGATTGGGCTAGAGAATGGCAATGTCAAAAGACGCACCAAACTCGACCTAGCAAAGACCATGACGGCTCAATGACCGCACTTGCGACGCCCGCAATCTCGTTTGGACGCCATCTCATCCCACACCATCCTCGCCTCTACCACTTTGAGATGCTGCATCCGCAGAGGGCGCAGCACAAGCCGTGATTGGCCCCCATTGAGCATATTGACCCTTGCTGCAGCTGTCAGTGTCATCTCGTCCCGCGCGAAATCGAGATTGCTGGATAGATCCGCTGTCAGGAGCAGGGGGCCGAAGAGCCTCATTGACTACCTGAGATGCAACATCAACCAGATGCCTCTCAAAACATCCTATCTGGAGAACCTATCTGTATCGTCGAAAACCTCAAAAACACCGACGTCACTCTTCACCGCTTCTCTGCCAGGACCCCGAACGGGAACGCTCCACGTACCGAGCCACCGGCTCTTCCACAAACTCTGTTGATAGTTCCCCTTGCCAGCTGCCCAATAGCTGCTGAAAGAGTCACTAACACGAGGTAGCCCACTCTGCCGGGTCCTTGCTTCCAGAGACTTGGAATCCCCACGCGCATTTCCACCTTTTTGGGCGTAAACCTACGATGTGAAGCCCCTCCGATCAAAGTTGCGCCTTTCCCTGGCCCCCCTAACCCTCATGGGTAGTCGGCGTGTCCTCAGATGCCATGTACCGGATACATGGGCGCTTTTTTGTGCACACCCTTTCGTCAATACCTCGGCGATCGCCCCAGGCGGCGTAAATCAAACAACGTTTGCGTGGTGAAACGCTATTCTCCTTGTCTGTCTTGGCCTTTGACTTGGCAGCCACGGTACCCTTTTGAACTACGCTTGAGTTAACTGTACCACCCGCCTTTCCTGAACAGGCGGTCCCCAGCGCCTCTTCCGGAAGTGTTCTGGAAGGGGGTCAACCTTCCATCTCAATCTAACAAGACTTGGCGCTTCTACACACCTCTCTACTGATTTGAGTTTGATCAATGCCAACTTACCGACTTTCTGGGCTACCCAAAAGAGTCACCGCCAGTTCAATTTCACACAGGGGTCCAAGAGCCCGGTTCTGGATCACACAGAGGGCCTTCTGCCCCTTGTGCAAGGCGTCACACTCGGGAAATCAGGAGAGACGGAGATCGAGGCCGTTCGGAGCCATGTTTCATGTCACAACGTCCGCGTAACGATGACCTTCACCAAGCCTCGCAGGGCGACGAGAACGTTCCAAATGAGCTTGAAGGGGCAAAGATAAAGAAAAATGGCACAACCGGGCGCTCCCGTTTTGTCGCCTGCATCTCGAGACGCGCCCCCGAAGGAGAAGTCGCTCTTCAAAGGGAGCCCAAACAAGGGACCGGTTGCCTCTAGGCCCGGTCAAACGGTCAACAACCAACAGATGCCGCAACGCCTTTGCTACTATTGTGATCAGCCTTGCACGGGGCGTGGGACTGTCAAGCCTCGCGCGATGAGTCCATCGTTTCAGAGTTTTGGGTCAGCCTTTCGCCGCGGCAATCCAGGAACCTGCAGTGTGCGACACCTCGTGATGGTCCCAAAGAGGCACTCCTCGCCGTGACCATCATTATCACCTTTTTCGTCTTCGTCTTTGCATAAGCTTTCAGACGTAAGCGCCCACAACGTCCCTTCTCCGGCCCCGAGACAGGCATGGCTGGCGTTGCACATTTGTGATACAGAGTTGTCACCATCAAAGACATGCATCAGCGGCTCGTACACAAACCTTACTCGTTTCACTTTCATCCCAAAGGGGGTAAAAGAGATGGATGCCGGCCCAAGCACATGCCCCTAATACGGTTGTGTTGCCGTACGGCGGCGACATAAGGACCACTAACTTGGGCAACCCTTAGCCCCGGTGCGTCACTCATTTCCAAGAAAAGCATGATTGTGGCGGGACGTTATTGAAGACCGCGCGGTGCTTAATAGTTACGCTTTGTCTGGCAACTGCAAAGAGAGGAGAAGCTTTTGGTTGCCCTTTCAGAGGGTCTGGCGACGCCTTGACTCTCCAGAGTTGAGGTAGGTCATGCTACAAGCCTTTATTGCTCTATCCATGATTGGGGAAAAAAAAAGAGAGACAATCACCACACATAGCAGTGAGGTTGATACATGGGTTGAAGTGGAGGGCCTCGAGGCATGAACATCAACCGTTACACGGATATTGCGTTCCCTCTCGACATGTTGCCGATCCCCCGCAATGATGACCACCAAAGTTCCCAGAAGGGCGATGCCCATGGCAGAGTTATTGCCGTGATACTAGCTGTATACAGGTGAGACTCGCGGCTTTCCCCCTTTTTCATGTGCCGTGAATTCAAGTCTGCCGTCTTGTCCGATATCACCCAAGGGTCAAAAGCACCTCCGTACATATCGATGGGCGGTACCAGGGGCCTCGACATGTGGCAAAGACTCGCAATATGAATGTATGTACGCTTCACCGGCACCTAATTATGATGTCTGGAAAAGAAATCACCCGATTCCCCAGTGTTGTGGATGTTCTAGATGCGCTCCAAGACGTGACTTAGAGTTGGGTGGGCGCCCGATGCCGTGTTTACGGGGCGGCGTAACGGCGGGGCTGCTGCCGCCGCCGAAGTGCCGAAGTGGACTCGGCCGGGGCTCGGGGTGGTGGCTTTGATCTCGGAGGAGGACCGTGTGTGTCGGGATTGGTTATCTTTGAATGGGATTGCACTTGTACAAAGATTACACTCTTTGGACATTGTGTAGAGACGCGATAGGGTACCAAGGAAGGTGGTGTAGGAAGACCTGTCTTGGCAGGCATACTTGGTAGGGTTTACTTGGACATCACCAAAAACTCTTGGATGCATGGTGTTGACAGAGATCATTTCTTTGGAGAATAGAAGAGAAATATCCATGTATTTCCCCCCGTAAATAGGCATCCCCACACGATGATGCAAAACATGGCGATCTTGTTCACCGCTTGGTCATATCAGCAAGTAACTTGGACAGCATTGCCACCAATGCAATAAGCATCTCGTTGGTTTCGAAACAAGGGTCAAGGGTCAAAGGCGCCAGTCAAGAGCACGTTTCAGAAGAGGGTTGCATATGTATGTAATATCATGGATTGGTCTATAATTGATGGTTTATAACAAATGCAAACAGCACGCTGTGTGGTATTTCTATGATACAAAGGATTCTTGAAAAAAAAAAAAGGGGGTGTCGAGAGAAGTGAAGTGTAAAAAAAGCGGTAATGCATATAATAATCCAAGAAGAATGCAGTCGTGAGCAAGCCAAGAAGAGGCAGTCACATGAAAAGAAATGAGAATCCAAAGATTATAATCAGACTGCGTGTGAAATGCCTTGTAGCCCCAGGCCCCATGCGATGATGATGATGATGATGATGATGGAAAATGATGCTAAAAAAGAAAATGGAAATGTTTTACGGCGGGTCAAGGGAATCGGGATTTTTGCCACAGACGGGAAAGGTCGGCGGCCCCATATCGTCTAGATAGGTAGGGTAAGAAGTTGGTAAGCACTCGAGACGCGTATAACGTTTAATGAGGCAAAGGCGGCTGCCAGCAGCGCCGGGGGAATGACATGACCAGACAATTAGTCATGGCAGCGGCGTGGTCCAAGGGCTCAGAGTGGTATCGTGAGATAAAAAGCTCGCCGTGTGATAAGTTGGTGTGATATAGTGACCAGAGTGCAGCAGGTAATAATAGGTGAAGAGGAGCATCATAACAAGAAGCCGGCCAGGGATCTCGTCAGGGCTGAAGTTGAAGGCGGGGTGGCAGAGGAAACGGGGCCATGATGTGCGCCCAGGCCCAAGGTGAGCGGCGCCGTCGTAAAGAGCCTTGGGACGATGCGACTGCGCGAGTCTGTTTCGCGAGTCAAGAATCCTTGGGGCAGGCGGAGAGTCCTGACGGGCAGCCGCGATAGCCATTCGCTGGAGGCAAGGCCAAGAAACAAATGAGAGCCGAATGGGGGATAGAGTCCACAGCCGAGATGATCAGCCTTGGGCCGTCAAGGGGGACCCTGGTCCAAGGGCCCGTGAGACATCCGAAGGCCCCGTGGTTTCGAAGCCCTGCGAGAGATGACGGACGGGAAGGGAGCCGCAGGAGGGAAAAAAAAAAATGGAAGGCTCCTTGAAAAGACAAATGTCGTCAGGGCCACTGGACACTGGAGCCACACGACATGGACGGCGGGGCGCCATGCGGATGATGCGGTGCGGTGGCAGAGCCCCACCGAAACGAACGGGCCCGGGAACCAGGGGGTTCCTACACCAGTCCTGCAGTGGAGGGGAAAGGGAAAGTGTATCATCCTATCTCCAGTCTCTTGCCTTGCACTACCATGACTTCGCATGAGCGGTAGTGCTGTGTAACAAGTCATGAGATGCCGGCAGGCAAGTTGCTCCTGGCCACGAGAGGCGGCGGCTCTTCCGTCCGCCCTATTGCCGCGGATATGCTCTCATCTGCGTCATGTCTTGGCAGCCCACTACCGTCCATAGTGGGGATTGCTTTTTGCGCGCTGCTGGCCTTGGGTGAGAGGCTCGTGCCGTGAAACTGGCTCGAGCCGTCGAGTTTCAGCCATTGCTTCTTCGAGATGCTTTGGCTGGCTTCTTTCCATAGTGATTATAATGGTGAATGGTAGGCGCTCGACATGGACGGACAAGGCCCAGGTCGAGTGTGAGGCATGGTGGTGGTGGTTGTCGTCGAGTTAAGAGAAGTTGGGGTATAGCATAGTAAATGTGGCGGAGAATATAGACGTTGGAGCGTCGTATCGGCGTGAAGCGGGCTGTATTGTTTGTTCCTTGGATTGGGTGGTCATGCAGAAGAGAGGAGGTTCGTGAAGATAGTACAGTAGCGCACGGGACCGAGGAGGGTCGCCATGTGTAAACGGGATCCTAGCGGGCGATCAAGCGCGGGTGTTGTCCCAGTATCGCTTTCGCGCGCTCACCGCCGTCTTATCACCGGCAAAGCGGTGCTGGAAGAAGTTGAAGACGGCAAACTCGTCTCGCGTCATGACATACGAGTCGGGCTGGGCCTGCACCTTGGACCAGATGTGCGCCAGCGCCGCCTCGAGGATCTTGCTGATGGTTGGGTCTGAGGAGCCATCGGGGCTCTCACGGGCAATCTCGAGAGCCTGGGCGACGCTGGCGTCCTGTTGGGACCGGGCGTTGGCAGCGGCGGCGGCGGCCATGGCAGCAGTGGTGGCCGAGTCGAGAGAGGGAGGAGGGTTGAGGCTGGCAAAGTTGAAGTAGGGCACCTCGGCGTGTTGTTGAGGCTGTCGTTGCGAAGACACAGAGCGGTAGGGCAGATAGTAGTAGGGCTGGGACTGGAATTCCTGGGGGGCGATGGACAACATGGTAGTACTTGTATGTCTAATATAAGCCGGCGAGGAGGATGGGGTTGATGCAGGCGAGTCGCGCATGTATCAGAGAGATTTCCAGGCTAAGAGCTGGAAATAGAGCCGTGGGAAGTGGGCAAGTGGGGAGACAGGATGGGGAAGGAAAGGCAGGGCAAGGGAAGGCAAGGGGGGTGTGGCTCGGGTGGATTGACAAGCACTGGTGGTGGTGGTGGTGATGATGATGATGATGCCTGCCCAAGATCTGGGACAACGTCTCAAGTGGATCGGAGCACGACAGGGGGGAGCAAAAGGATAATTAGCTAGGATGCTTGAAGATTGCTGGACTGGAGGGCCAAGCGGGAGGGAGGGATGGGACGGGGCCCAGTCCGGCTCGGGGATTTTGAGTTGGCGGATGTCTTACACCGACACACAAGCACAAGGCCAGACGAGGAT
>JABFFE010001777.1:0-16571 GCA_013623625.1 Fusarium setosum
TTAACATAAGGCTGCGGCCCGTGGCCGCTGTGGTGGTTCACGGGCAGCGGTGCAGGTGGTGGAGGGCCCGACAATGGGGGAGGTCGCAGGGACGAGAGGTTCGACATTGGCGGTGCATTGTGAAGAGGTGGTGGTCCCCCATTGAGGTGACGAGGAGGCGATCCGTGCTGACTACCCGGTCGGGTTCCCCAGTCGCTGTAAGAGGAGGTTCTTGGAGGTGGTGGAGCAGCATATGTGTGGGCTGGTGGTCGAGCCCCAAGAGCATGATCCGCGACATGAGCAGGAGCTTGAACTGGGGGAGGCCCTGCCTGAGGAGGAACATGGGATGGCCATGCGTAGGTGGCAGGGTGCGTTTCCCGCTGGCCAGGCATAGGCTGCGGTGGACTGCGCAGAGACGGCGCTGCTGCTGGCAGGCCGGGCTCTTGAACTGGCGGCCGTGACATCTCCGACATGACAGGAGATCGCCGGGGCGGGTGCGGCTTAGTGGTACGCTGGGCCTTCCGACACTTGTGGCACTGAAATCGCCTCTGTTCCACAAATTTCTGTGCCTCGCTTCCAAGCGTGCCATAGTGTCCGTTGGTGAGTTCGCGTTCTTGAGAATTGTCGATTGGCCACCACTTTGGACTGACATCAATACCGCAAGTAATGCAGACCTTCTCTCCCGGTTGTCTTGCATCCGAAGCTGCCTCTCCTGTCGCCCCGTTACGCTGTTGGCTCGTTCCGCTGGTAGGAATATTTGTCGTTGAAGACCGGCGCAGGCCTGGCTGGGTGGTTGTTCCCGTCATTTTCGCTGCTGTTGTCATCAAGGTCGCCTTGCGGACAGTGCCCGTCAACGCAAGATCGGCCTGCTTGAAGTTTTGTACGTAGAGCTGCAGAGCATTGAGCCCTGATTCGTTTGCAACGTCGTGCATCCGATGAACGGTGGTCTTCGTGGGAGCGTGGTCCTTGCACCAAACGGTTGCCGACATGGTACCACTCTCCCCGTTGATGGTCACAATATTAAACTGGTCTCGGCGGGAGCTCTTGACGGGGGTAATGTCGAAGCCAAGAACGTGTCCCTGCTGTCGTGCGCATTCCACGTGTACTAAGAAGCCTGTTAGTATGTCCATGGCGTCGACTCAATAATCCAAAACTTACGCGGTATACGGCACTGGTGGCAGTAGACACAAGCGCCATCCATCTTGTTACAAATTTGGCAAGTCTCGTCGTATCTGCTCCTGGGGATTGAGGGGATGCCTTCCGAGGGCTCCAAGGCCTTGGCGTTACCAAACTTGACCTCTGGCGTCCAGACCGCGCAGGTTACATGGACCCAGTTGTTGTCAGCGGTTCTCTTGAGGGGTTCACGAGGATTGACTGGTCGATTCATCTCCTCCTGCTTCTTGCGATAGAAATCTGCTGCCTTTCGGGCCTGTTGAACCTCCAGCCGCTCCCGCTCGCGGTCCTTCTCTGACATCTTCTTTTTGTGATGTGTGAGTTTTGGCTGTTCCACAAAGTCATGTTCTGTGTACTCGACAGGGCACAGGACACATTTGTATTGCTGCGAGTGACGTTAGCGCACATGTGTAAATGGGCACAGCATTACTCACGATCGAAACCTGGGGGTTCTTGTCGTTGGCGCACATATCGCAAACCCATTTTCCAGGATTGCGGTTGTCTATGATGCCATAACAGTTGCGGTGCACCGTGAGGCGACACTCGCGACAAGACAGATGCTGGTCTCCCTGTGGCTCCATTTGGCCGCACACAGCACAAGGCAGGACCCGGGGTTTAGGCATCTCGGGCACAGCAACACTCTCCACACCCTTATCCTTCTTCTTCGAGGAGGTAGAGCCTGCAACGCTGGCGGCATCCGATTGGTTGTTGTCAGTGTCTTTCTCCGGGGGTGCGCCCTTGAGCTTCTTGCGCGGCGGCTCTTGTCCATTAGTAGTCGCCGGGGTTGCTGAGGGAGTCGGTGCTCGTTCTGGCGTCATCATGCCCATCTCCTTTGCCGCTTGCAGTTCCTTGAGAAGTTCTTCGTCTTGCTTGCGTTTCCAGGCCCGACCACCAGATTGGGCCACCTTCTTGGCCACTTCTTCGATATCTTCCCATCGAATAGCATATCGGCGCCATAGTTCTGCACATCGGCGGCAAAGAGCCACTACTCTCTCACTGCCCTTGTCCTTGTTTGAGTTCTTTGCGCCATTGTCGCTGACTAGTCCTGGTATTGGGTTTGGCGCGCGTCGCCAGTGTCGTGACGTGGTCGTGGAGCAGAATTGACACACAAATCCACGCTTCTTCTGGTTCGCCTTCTCCGTGTCGAAGGCGGAGTCATCGTCGTCGTTTGCAACGTCGTCGGCGAGCTTGCTGGCCGCGGCCTCGGCTCGTTTGGCCTCCTTCTTGCCTTTCCGGCCAGAAAAGTTGGCCCAGACTTGCTTACCGCGTTCAGATTTCTTCCAAGTGTAGTAATAGCGAGTTACCATTCCAGCTGTCATCGTCTTGACATGTCTCTTGACAAGATACAGCTCTGAGCCATACTTGATAACTGCCTCCTCGAATTTCTTTTGTTCTGCGGGTGTCAATTCGGGTTCTTTGAAGGCTGCCTTTTCGGTCTCGGGAAGAATCTTGAGTGCACGTTTCGTGTCAAATCCAGAGTGGAATAAGGTATCAGCTGCGACATCCTGAAGATTGGTTGAACGCTCTGGCAATCCAAGTTCCTTGGTCATTCCTTTAGCTTTCTCCATGTACTGGTTAATTTCCTCTTCCGAAATGGCATCCTTTGGCGGAGGCAGCCACAGCGGCCTTGCCGTGCAGTTGGGATCATCTTCGTCATGATCCTCACCTCGAACCGTGTAGCCAGGGGGCATGTCCTGAATCCACTTGGGCCGTTTTCCACGTGAGGCTTTGTCAGCGTCTGTGGCAGCCTGCGCTTCCTTCGACTTCGTATCTTTTTTGCCGTTCTTCTTAGTTTCCGGTGGTTTGACATATTCCACCGGCTGTCCTGGCCATGGTAGAACATTCGCCTGGTGTCGCGGGCCGATTCGCGTGCTTGCGCGAGGATAAATTCTGTCGTCGTAGTCAAGGGCGTCTTCCGGTTTGCAGTGCATGCCGAGGTATCGATAGGGCCAAAGGCTCGCTTGGTAGATCTGCTCGGCCGTGCCCTCGTGGTGAACATGGCTGTCCTCATCGGGGCTGGTGCGACCGGTGTCAACCCCCTGCATTTCATCGTCCTCTTCATCCAAAAGGTCGTCATCATCTGGGTCGAAGTTGGGATCATTGACGTTGGGGGTGTTGCGGGCCTCCAGCTTCCTTTCCTGTGCGCGACTGCATGCGGCACAGGACCAAGCAAAGCCTCTTGATGGCTTCTTGAGCAGCGGCGGTTTGACACAGTTCATATGATATGTGTTTTGACACACAGCGCAATCTACCGAGTCGTTGCTGCAGGCATGAGGTCAGCCACGAGACGTGGGTGGCGGGGGACTGGGACGTGGGGCCTTGTAAGTGGTACGTACCTCGCGCAATAGCCGGTGCATCTCCTGCAGAGCTTAACGGCGCTAGTGAGCTCCTTGCCACGCCCCTGCTCAACTAGCACGTATTTCCAGCGCTCGTCGAGCACCTTTTTCACATTGGCCGGGACGTTGACAATGGAGCGCGTGGGAATCAGGTCGTAGTTTTTTTGGATGTAGCGATCATACAGCTTGTCATACCAGAAGCTGTCGGGCGTCTTGCGGTATGCGTCCATGCTGGGGATCTCTGCCTTGTGGCGAATCTGACACTTGCCGCGGAGGGCAGTCAACGGGCTGATGTCTGAGTGCATCGTCGCAAAGACCATGCGCGTGTCCGGCGCCTTTCGCCCAATGTCTTTTGGCCGGTAGTACCAGTTGATGCGAATTGCGTCCACGGGCTTGCTGGTGTCATTCTGCGAGTGTAGGAACTCCATGATGCGGCCCAGGTAATAGGGTTCTCCTGGTGGCTCGCAGACAAGGTACACATGATCTGCATCGTCGGGTTAGCCACGCTCAATCCGAATTTACGGTGGACCTCCGGGAGGAGCATGCTACCTACCATTTGGCTCCAGCACTGTGCCATCGTCGGCCACCATCCGGCCATCGACAGGTCGTGCCTTGCAGTCGTCAAAGGTCAACATGTTGGTTTCGGGCCACGAGATGCCCGCTGGCGGTCCAGAGGCAGCTGCTTTCTTAGACGAGCCGTTGGCGGAGCCCGCTTGGCTGGTGGAACCTGCCGACTGGGCTGCGGCCTTGCGCTTCCGTGAAGGCTGTGAAGCACCCGCCGATTGGGTTGTGGTGGACGCATTGCTCGAGCCGCCCGACTGCTGCTCCTTGGAGCTATTCGCAGATTGCCCGGCTTTGGCCTCGTCCGTGCCAGCCTTACGTGAATTGGCACCGCCACGGGGCGCATCGCCGTTCGCGGCGGCGCTGGCCTGGCGCGACGACTTTTTGGACTCATGGTCCTTTTTGTCGTGATAGTAGTCATAGACATCAGTGTCGATGTCCTTGTCCTCGGCGTAGTTGGGGCGCGAGGAGCCCGTCCTGTTACGGGAACGAGTCCCATAGGGTGACGCTGTATCTGTGCCAGCGTCCTTGGCTGCACCATCAGAACCTGATTGAGTGGTCATCGGGTCGGCCACAGATTGAGCATCAGGGTCAGAGGCCTTGGAGTCCTGAGTGACGAGTTAGAGAATGGGTCCAATCGCGACCGCGCCGTCACAGCTCGCCAGTCAAGTGAGAGAGAGACTAAGGTGTAGAAGGAGTAGAGAGGGAAAAAAAAGTACTGAGAAGCTCAAGTGAAGGAGGGCAGCTGTAGAAAAAAAAAGAAAAGGCTCACATTTTGTTGTGCCATGACATCCAGCAGAAAATCACTTGCGCAGCAACCAGATGAAGTGAATCGCGTATGAAGGCATGCCCGGAGGTGATGGGTTGGCGGAGGAGGGTACGAGCATAGAAAGGGCGAGAGAGAGATCCCAGTATTCGCCTTTGGGTGAGTAGAGTAAGATGAGCCCAGATAGAAAGGTTACGGGCGTGAAAGATAGAAATGGAGGCTCAAAACAAAGTAGAATTGCCCACAGAGATGGAGTGGAAGCAAGGTTGAAGGAGGAAGAGGCATGATTCCCAGGCGCCGGGAGAAGAAGAAACGTCCTGGCACTGGCACCCCGAGGCGGCGGCCCTGGCCTGGTCGATACATCCACTCTACTAAGCGTGCACAGGGGCGGCGTTAGCAAACCCAAGTAGCCGAGATGTAGCCACTAACCTAGCGGCGGCTGACGTGCCCCCCTTGACGCCGGGCTGCAGACCCCAGCACGATAATGACAACATCTGGTCTACATGCAGCACCCTGGTCACCAGTGTTACCTCAGTCTCCACGGGGGGCCCATCTGGGTCTCGCAGCACTGACGAGCGACGGATCTCTCTCAACCCAACTCTGAGGCGTGCCACGGGTCCACGGGTCCTCCCATAAGAGAGAGCAGGCCATGGCTGGGGAGGACCACTACGAAGCCGGTCACCACCAGACCGACCACCGAGACGGTAGGCCGGCTTTTTGGCGGACTAATCCAGGGCCAGGAGACCATTAACAGCTGGCTTCGGCGAAGGCACAAGAGTCCATCAAGGAAGGACAGCAATATGGGTGCAGACGAGAACTCTGGTAGATGGATGATGTCGTTGTACGCTTCGCGCAGTCGCCAAGCTTCAATGTATGTAAGGCAGCTTAACCTAATAAAGGATACAGACACCAGTAACGGGACGGGACACGTACCAAAGATGCGATACCTCGCCCGCTTAAGTTGCCATCCACTCCATCCTGGCCAAGTGCATTTGCCCCATCATTTGCCCGTCGTTGGTGAAGACGACCTACGGGAACGTGCTGGATTTCTGGGGGGGGCCAACCCAGTGGTGCCTTATTACTTGGGGTCGGTCAGCGATATCTCTGGGCTCGATTCGACGAACAAAAACCATTCGGCTCCGCCATGATACGGCAGTCTCCATGCAATGCCGAGTTCGGTTTGTCATGCGCCGTTGACCCAGATCGACCTCCACGGCAGCCTTCTACGCACCATGCCGCAGTAGGAAGAAGGCCCCCCTCCATCATTCGCAGCGATGGGGTTAGGTGGTGCAGAAACCCCAAGTTGAGTTTTGCCGCGAGGAACTGGCGTTGGAAGCTGTCAAAAAAGATGTGAGCTTGGAGCATATGGAGCATGGAACAAGCAAGGAGCATGGGGCGCCCAGTCATCCGCATTTTCCGCCATCTCGCACACCCTTGCACGCCCTCCCTCGACTCCGACTCAATCAATGTTAACGGAGTCGTCGCTATCAAAGCCCCCGTGCCTCCATTGTCTGCTTCAGGGCGACAGGGAACCGGGGGTTATAATGTAGGTCCCGTTGTGTTCCCCAACAAGCGATGCCGGCTTCTGCCTCTTGGTCTCCTCGCCTGTGCACAGTAGCAGTAGATGGCATTAAGATAGAGAGGGCCATTCCCTCTCACATTCTCTCTTGCTCCGTCACTCGCTCACTCTCTCGCCTCCCCGAGACCCATGTCGTTATGCCGGCTTTTTTTCTCCCACTGACACACAGTCACAGGTAATGACGAGTAACGGCACACCACCCCAAGCCATGGTCGCAGATCATCTCATCCTGCTTCAATTCCGGCGCCTTGAATGCACAACACGCGATGGGAACGAGCCGACAACCTATTCAGCCCACGACGATGTGTACTATTTCTTATATCCCACTTTATTAGTATAATAAGTCGCATCGGCATGTAACACACCGGCATCTTGTCAACTGTTGATAGAAGCTATGAGTGAGTGAGGGTTAGTATGGGTGGCAGACCGTTACTGACGGCATGGGCCAATCAACCAAGAGTCCACCTATCGTACCACTGAGCATTTCCCCTCATGATCCAGATCCAAGAGCCGGTCAATTTTGCACCAGAAAAATTAGATGTGCGGTGATGATGTCGAGTCCTCGTGGAAGCTGACGGAGGCAGTCGGCAATAGGGCTAAAGATTGAGCTGGCGTAGTAAAAGCCCAGCTCCACCGGCGCGGCCGGGGCCCGGTTGGATGGCACGCGGTGGAAAGAATACTGTGCCGGTGCGTCTAATCTGGCACAAATTTACATCAAAGAGTGAGCGAAATGGCGACATAATCCTTAGTATAAAACCAATGACGAATATAGGAAAGCTCCTATCTACCAGACGATTGCTTTTTTACGTCCGCTAGCCCAAGGCTTTACCAAACATTTGAAGTCAACCGTCATGGTCAATTACGAACTGGCCAAGGACTTACTATTATTCTTTCAACTGCATGGATGAGTGCCCCCGAGATTGGTGGCCCATGGCTTGGTACGTATCCTCCCACGGAACCCATCTTTCCCAAAAGCCAAGCATCCCGTGCTAGAGCACCCACCAATTCGTAGCCCATCTTGTTGCCCGCATCCAATCTCTATCAACCTCCATCCTCCTCTTCCACCCTCTCACGCTCTTCCTTCTCAGGCATGGCCTAGCGTGGCCCCAGGGTGGCATGCAAAAGGGCTTGAAGCCGCCCCCGCCCCCCCTTGTTCGGACAGGCTTTTTCTGGACCACAACCATTTCGTACCATGTCCCGCCTGGGAATGTCTCAACTCCCTCGTTGTCGCAATCTACCAGACGTTGGTAAAGTGGCCGCGGCGATTGCTGGACCTGGGCAACACGAGCGTTTTATTTGTTTTGTTCAATTTGCCCTCTTGGGCACATGCCAGTGACTCTTCTGCCACCTACCCTTGGACATAGTTACCTGGATTAGGCTACCTAGATGAGGCTCACCAAGGCCTCTCTCCCTGTCCGGGCTGTGAGAGGAATCAAAGAACAGAGCACTACCCGGCCATTCATCGAACATGGGTGACCCGAGCTCGTGAAATTGGGACAATTGCATCGAAATCACACAACTGCTCTGCCGCCCAGGCATGGATCGTGGCCATGACAAGATGGGGACGGCGGGCATGTCTCGGGGATGGTTGACCTGGATGACCTAGCGATCAGCCGATCGATGGTAAAGTAGGCGCTGAGACGCACGCATCTGGCATCCCGGTGCTGATAATTCTACAGCGCACATGTAACAAAGAGAGGTGAGGTGAGAGGGAAGCAGATGCCACTTTGGCTTGGGTCCGGGCTGCAGAAAATGCGTGCACTACTGTGCCTACCTACACTACGGTCTGCATGCCCAGGCAGTTTTGTCGTCGAATCAACCTCGATTCAATCGAATTGGCACCCCCCAAACCGCCCCTCAAAAAAGTGAAGGGTCGTGGGGCTAGGTACGTACGACAGGTACTTGTCGCTAGCCAAGGCACAACGACATCATTTCACGTTCGTGCGCAACAAGCCCCTCCCCCTCGACGCCGGATGGGAGGAAAATCGGGAGCTTCCCAAATAAACGAATATCCCCCAGCTTTTCGTTTTGCAATGGAAGACTGCTCAGTTATATATCCAAGGCCTTGGATAGGACGTTGCAAGGAGGGGGGTATAAGCATGACGCTGCAGGGTGGGCATGATGATGTACAGCACCATCCCGAGGTAACCAGGTACCTCAAAGAAAGAAAAGAAAAAAAAGATCGTGAGGAAAAAAATGACTAAAGAATGAATGTGTAATTAAGAGCCTGGATATCTCATTATATATGATTTATAAAGTCAGGGCGACCCAGACCAGGGGTGGAATGGGAGGATTCAGGAGATGCAGCAGCAAGAATTGACGTCTGGAGGCCATGCGAGCACTGGACACCAACGGAAGAGGCAGGTTTATGCTAGGTCGACGGTCGGGGAGAACCGCGCAGGGTTCTATCCCGCAGCTAGCCAATAATCAGCCTCCATCTTGCCGCGGGGCACCACTCAGCCGAGCCCTGCAAATCGGCTGCAGCTTGTCGTGTGGTGTCAGGAACGCCCCGCGTTTGAGTGGCTCTTGCCCTTCACAGCTCGTGCCTAGGCGTCCCTCCCTTGAGACCCACGTGATACCGCGTTTCTGCTTGCTCAGGTACGTTCTCACCGACACGCTTACCGACCCAGACACGCGTGTCACGTCACGTCACCTTCCAGGGGAACTTATTTTGAATCACGGAGGCACTGAAGATGCTAATAAACCTTCTTGTTCCTCTTCGTCTGGATCTCTCGTTTGATTGGCTACCCAATTCAGAGTCTCAACCTTGGTCTTCAACATGAAGAGTATGCGAGGGTTGTTGCATACGACTAGTGTGGAGGCTGCTCACGATCAGAGAACAACATTCGCTGCCACTTCAATTGCTGGGCACAAGAGGAGTCTATCTAACACTGGAGGTGACCACAAGAGAGCCCCATCGGCATCCCGAAACACGATCCAATTTCAGCGAGCCATCAGTCTACCCAGTGCCCCTCCCAGAATCTCCGCTAGTTGCATCGTGAACCTCGACGAGAGAGTAGGGCCTTCTGAATATTCCCAGCGAAGGTCAATAGCTGCGACTCCTACAGCCTCCCGCGACCCTGAGTTGGTTCTGAGCCATCCGACCTATGATCTGCCCCAGCAATTGGTCGATAACTTTGCTTCTCTGGGCATCAAGCAAATATACCCATGGCAAAAGTCTTGTCTCAAGGGTCCTGGTCTCTTGACGGGGGACAAGAATCTTGTCTATTGTGCGCCAACCGGTGGTGGCAAGTCACTGGTGGCCGATGGTGAGTTGAGGGTTGGGCATAGGTAGCCTAAGCTAACCGTTTCCAGTGCTCATGCTTAAGAGAGTACTCGAAGAAAAGGGATCGAAAGCCCTTCTTGTTCTTCCCTACGTCGCTCTTGTTCAAGAAAAAGTCCGCTGGCTTCGGAGCGTGGTACAAGGCCTGCGTTTTGCCACGGATACAAACACGGACGATGATAAGCGAATATGGCGTCGTCGAGCAGATGAGGGCACGGTTCGGGTCGTTGGATTCTTTGGGGGTGGAAAAATCAGAGCGACCTGGGCGGATTTTGATATCGGCGTGTGTACCCTGGAAAAGGTTGGTTGTTATAAGCCCCTGAATTTTCCCTGGCTCATACCTGGCTAACACTGATAAGGCGAATGCGCTTGTGAACACTGCCATCGATGACTGTTCCATCACCAAGCTGCGAGCTGTTGTTCTCGACGAGTTGCACATGGTTGATGATGATCACCGAGGATATCTCCTGGAACTCGTGGCTACCAAATTGCTCAGCCTGGAGCAGCCCGTCCAAATCGTGGGCATGAGTGCCACTCTTCCAGTACGTCCTGCTTTTTTCTGTAACAAGCTTGCCAGAGTTTATTGACATGTTGGGGCAGAACATGGACTTGATGGCTCAGTGGCTCGATGGACACTGCTACGAAACTCGGTACCGGCCAGTCCCCATCGAGGAGCATCTTGTATACGACGGAAATATTTATCTCGCAGGCTCGACCAGCAGTCTAATAAAAACTGCTGCCCAGTTGAACAACCGGTCTACACAAACACAGGCACTCGCCAGGCCGATTCGACGGATTGAGCCATCCACACACAAAGAACTGCGGGATCCGGTTCTCAATGCGGTGGTGACCCTTGCTCATGAGACTGCAACTTCTGGTTTCGGTGCCCTAGTGTTTGCTGGCAGTCGTGGAATGTGCGAGTCTGATGCTCGATGGATCAGCAGGGCCATGCCGCCCCCTCACGAACTTAACCCGGATATTGTTGACAAAAGGATGGACCTATTAGGAGAGCTTCGAAGTCTCAACACTGGAATTGACCCGATGCTAGAAGAGACTGTGCTGTACGGTGTTGCATTTCATCGTATGTCACAAGTCTGTTTCCTATTTATTTTAATAATATTGACTAATGCAATTAGATGTGAGTTCCTGGGATTACAACATATGTAAAGCTTTCCTGACTGAATAGGCTGGCTTGACGACCGAGGAGAGGGATCTCATTGCGGCAGCATACGACGCTGGGACTATTCTCGTTTGTGTGGCCACTTGCAGCCTCGCAGCCGGAATCAACCTGTCGGTTTCCCTTCCCTTGTTGTGAATGTGCTCTGATGATTCTAGACCAGCAAGAAGAGTGATTTTACACAACTGCCGAATGGGCCGCGAGTTTGTTGGGCCCTCGATGCTCAGGCAAATGCGAGGGCGCGCTGGAAGACAAGGCAAAGCGCCTATTGGAGAGACATATTTGTGCTGTCGAGAAAACGACCTTGAGCAGGTTGTAGAGCTCATGAATGCCGAATTGCCCGCCGTCACGAGCTGTCTCAACACGGAAAATCGACGCATCCAGCGGCAAGTCTTGAGCTCAGATGAAAAGTGCGGTTGGCTAATCGCACACAGTGCCCTATTAGAGGTCGTCTCTATCCGTCTAGCTACGAGTCATGAGTCTATTCATGACTATTTCTCGAAATCATTGTTGAGCCACACTCACAGTAGCAAGTTTGTCGACAACTGCATCACCTCAAGTTTGGAAGAAATAGAATCGATGGGCTTCGTGACCCGCGATTCATTGTCCATGTTTGCTGCAACTCGGCTTGGCAATGCGATTGTGGCATCAGCCATTGATCCAGACGATGGTGTCTTTGTCCATAAAGAGCTCAGCCGAGCTCTTCAGGCGTTTGTCATGGATGGAGAGATGCATGTACTCTACACATTCACGCCAGTACAGGAATTCGGCGTCACGGTGAATTGGCAGGTATTTCGCAATGAGATGGAGGGCCTAGATGAAAGCGGTTTACGAGTATTGCGCCTTCTGGGGATCAAGCCAACTACAATCCTCAAGCTGTAAGTTGGATGTGCAGTTTTATCGATGTTCGGCTGCTGACCGACTGACTGGCGGTGACAAGGGCTCAAGGTGCCACGCTTCGAGAAACTACGCCCGAGGAAAAGCAAATAGCCCGGGTTCATCGCCGTTTCTACCTTGCCCTTCAACTGCGAGACCTGTGCAACGAGGTGCCGATACACATCGTGGCACGGAAATATGACGTGCCCCGTGGGACTGTGCAGAACCTTTCCCAGACGTGTCAAGGCTTTGCTGCTGGGATGATCAAATTCTGCGAGCAAATGGGCTGGGGGTAAATTAGGCGACAGCCAAAGAGAAGCTTGGGTGCACAACTAGCTAATCAATTCCAGTGTAATGGCTGCAGCTCTCGACCATTTTTCAGACAGGCTCGTGGCTGGTGCAAGAGCTGACCTACTGGCATTGGCCAAGATCCCATTCATCAAAAGCCGGACAGCGTAAGTTGGTTTCTTTGAGGGATTAGACAAGTTAACTGACAGGCCACAGGCGAGTATTTTGGGAGAATGGCTTCCGAACTGTAGCAACCATCGCCAACGCGGATCCGACGGAACTGCTCCCAGTGTTGATGCAGGTCAGGAGCGACACCAACTGGGTCTTGGTATCCTGTTTTTGAAAATTGCTAACTTGGCCAGGCTCAACCAAACAAAATCCGACTCAAGGGTAAAGATAACGACAAATACGAGGAAAAGTTGCTCGTCAAGGCAAAGGTGATATCGGATTCTGCCAGCAAGATATGGAGTGAGTACTCGTTTTGCCTGCTGGACGCTGCAGCACTAACTCTTGGATTTGAAGGGCTCCAAATGCAGGCGGAACTGGAAGAAGAGTAACTCTCTCAGGGGGGGAAGACAGCATCACGGAAATGTTACGGCCATCGGTATAACTATCCATCGCCGTTGACATAAACAGATGGCAATGCCTAGGTGAATAGACTCTTAGCAGAACCAGCCAGTATTTTGTGGATCTACGCCAGTCGCGGCCAAAGCCGAGGAAAACCAGGCCTCAGGCAGATGGGCCGTTTCGATGCAGCAGCGAGTGTGAAGGCGTGCAGCACAGTGGATGGTACCAGGCTTCGGAATGAGGCGTGGGCCTCAGCATGTGCGTGAAACCTCACGTCACACCGAGCACCAGAAACACCGTTTTACCCGAGTCAGAAGCTTGATCCTCGCCATAACTTTTCTGGCGGCAGTTCGCCAGACGGTCGAGGATATCGGCCGATTTGTCCTTGGCCGGCGTCAAGACGAGCACCCGCACGCTATGCAGTCAGAAACCGAAGCGACCAGAGGATCCCCGCGTTGGCTGCAGGTTGGCATGGGTGCCATGCGCATAAATTGTTTGGTCGCCTTGTACGGCTGCACAGCGTCGTAGGCGTCTGCGCCTTACTTGTTCTGCGCACAACGGCAGAAGAGGTTGGGGGCTGCGCCTCTCGATTGGTAGCCATCCGACACCCACATGTTTGACATGTCGTTGGTTGCTCACTTCGATGCCAAGTTGGTGTGTGTGAATGCCTATTCCTGCTCAGCCGGGTTTTCGGAGGCCTGCCGGCTCTGAACATTCTAAAGCCTTCTTTCGCGCTTGCTCACGCGGTCTTTTGGATTTCATTTCTAGGTTGTTTATCGCCGCAAGTGGAATCGCATCCCCAGGATGGCCCAAGCCGCTGGAGCGGGTGGCACGACTGTTACGGTTCATACCCTGGCCGAGGCGATGAGTGCGCCTTCAGACCCGCCCAATGTTGTCGTGCTAGACAGAGACTACCAGGAGGATCGGGACGAGAAGCAGCCGAGCGCGACCCGGGATCTTTGGATCAGCTCTGTGGATGGGCGATATTCGTCTCCGCCTATACCGATCCGGGTTGGGCCATTGCATAATATCCAGACATTCTACGTACGTCAATGATTAGGGGCGGTTGAGCACCTCGGGTAGATAGACAAGATCAAGTTGGTGAGCTAACATTGCCTTAGGTTCACAGAGATATTCTCGTTCAGGCTGAATGGTTTCGAAAAGCTCTCTGCGGCGACTTCAAGGAGGCCGGTGAGCAAGTCATCGATCTACCTGAAGAGGATCCGGCGATATTTCACTTCTTGGTCGCCTTTCTTTACGAGGGTCGTTTCGAGCCCATCCGACCAGCAGCAAGTGCCCTAGGTGAATAAGATAACTCACGCCTTGTTTTAAGATTATGGGTGCTGACCAATGGCTTCATAGATCCTCGGGTTGACAAGGGCAAGGGTGTTGATGTAAGCCCAGAACTGGCAGAAGCATCGGACTCAAGCACATCGAACAACTCTTCGGGCTCGGATCGAAGTTCAGTTAGCCCAGGACCGGGATGGCGACAACGGCGGCGTCGAAATCTGCGGGCTAGGAACACAGATGAGGACCAAAGTCCCCAGAAGCAACCTGGGCTTCATCGACCTGGATGCCGCTGTCCTCGGTGCCTCGCCAGGCGAGACTTCGCGAGATGCTGGCACTGCGGTGTTCGTCGATTCCGCGATGAAAACAGAGTCTACAGAGGCCAGCCTCCTCCTCCTGGACGCCATCCACCGCCCCCTCACGCCTACTATAACCCACCTCCCCAAGCCCAGCCAAGCGCGGACCGTTCACCAATGCGCATCCGCGGCGAAGACTTGAGGACCTGGTTGCTAGCGTACGAGCTGAACCTTGATGTCTATATCTGCGCGAACCGCTTTCTTATGGACGACTTTCGCAAGGCTGTGATGCGCTCCTGTATCGATATGCTCGAAACTGCGGGGACGGATGCCGCAATGCCAGATGTGTTGCATCTAACCAAGAAGCTCTACCATGGCGTGCCCGAGGTAGACCCCTTCCTCAAGATGGTGCTGGCCCGGGTGGGATTCCTCCAGCCCTTGCTGTGGAAACGCGCACCAGAGGACACAAGCGAGTTTCTGGTCGGTAACCCAGAGCTAGCTGCTGCAATTCTGAGGGAGACGGTCCTCAGGCATGATGCCATCACTCTGATGGCAGATCTGCCCTCGATGGAGCATGTAGGCAATGTCTCGGCGTATGAAGACGAGAGACAGAATCTAGAAGGGCAAACTTTGCCTGACCCTCCTTACTGACAGGATCGAGGATCTACCATGAAAAGTTTCGGACGGACCTGGAGTTTCTAACGTTACGGCTTGGGGGTGGGTTCCGGCTTGAGCATGGGGATGGGAATAAGACTGTGGTGGGCGAGCATCAGCGCCGCTGTGTGTTAACTAGGCTGGTGAAATTTCATATCTACCTATCCAATCGTTGTATCCATTGGGTTGAGATCAGTCCCCCTCCCTGCCTAGATAACTCGGCATCACATCCTATTTTTTTAGTCGATGACATCGTCCCTCAAATTGAACAGCTGCTGGAGGACTTCTTCCGACTTGGCTCTCAAAGCTGAGTGGTACATGACGTTGGTCTCAAAAGTCTTTGTGCCCTTGACAAGCTTGGCCGTCTCCCTAGCGAAATCATAATCGACATACATGTCCTCGACGTACGATGCAGCATACACGGGAACACTGTTGGTGCGAAGCTTCTCCTGGTCGTACAACGCCGGCCAGTCATCCCGATTCGCCAGCTGCTCGGCCTCCTCACGTAAGACCTGTAGCTCTGGGTACGTGTCAAAGTGGAAGGGGAAGATCATTTCACCAGAGAAGTACAGCGGATCGGTTGTGGTGGGGGAGGAGGAGGCAGAGAAGCCTGGAGCGAGCCAGGAGAAGGCTTCGAGTTCCTTGCCCACGCGGTAGGCTGACCAGCGAGAGGCTGAGCCGGGACCGTCACAGTAGATGGCTTCATGGAGGATGGCGTAGATGATATTGGTGTCGAAAGGAGTCCAGCCCTCGAGCGGCACCAGTGACGCCCGAGTGAGCAGCCCGAACTGGTCGAGGGAGGCCTTGAGGTGTACGAGGGCGGAATGAACGTTGTCGAAGCCGCCGTGGCCTCCAAATGCGATGCCCAGCGTCAAGAGACGGGGGATGGTGAGGGCACCACCAGATGGCAAAGGAACGCTCCCGCCCTTGCTATCAATGTAGCTGGCAACCTGACGAACAGTGCCGGCGTCCCCGGGGAACTTTGCATAGTATTGCTCGTTGCGCTCTGCCACTCGTCGAAACGTCGCCTGATAGACCTGATCGGGCGTCTTCCCCACGGGGGCCAGCCCGCCGGTGAGAAAGACCTCCCGGAGGCCCTCGGGGTGCATGGACAGGTAGGACAGCGAGATGAAGCCTCCGTACGACTGGCCAAAGATGGACCAGGGCTGCTTCGAGGCCGGCCACGAGGCGGTCAGGCACTTGCGAACAGCCTCGCAGTCGCGGACTGTGTTGTCCTGGCGCATGAGGCCGAGATAGTGTGTCCGGCCTTCGAGCCCGCCGGGCAGTTGGCTGAGCATCTCGACACTGACGGGGGTGCTCAGGCCGACACCGCGGTGGTCGAGGAGGAGGACCTGGTATCCCCTTGCGAGGGCGGGACGGGTCAGAGGATGGTCCTGGGGTTCCCGGTTCCCGAAGCCAGGCCCTCCCTCTAGGTAGACGATGTAGGGCTTTGGCGTGGCGCCCGTCTCGTCCTTGGGGCTGCTGCTGCTGCCGTCGTCCTCGTCATCCTGGGGAGGGAAGATGGGGACTTCGTGTTTCCTGACGCGGCGGGCGAAGAGGGTGATTGAGGGGCCGTCGAGGTCTGCGTAGTCGAGGGGGACCTTGAAGAAGAGCTCGGTGACGTGCAGTTGCCCGGGGAGGACGTGGGAGGTGCTGCTGATGAGCTTGGCTGGGGGTATGGTGTGAATCTCGGGGACGGGCATGGTGGATGGTGATGGTGGGGTTGGTGGAGGATTGTTTCTTATCTGT
>JABFFE010001778.1:0-10357 GCA_013623625.1 Fusarium setosum
AGTGAGGGTTAGTAGATGAGATGAGGCAACATGTGAGATGCATACCGGTCAAACCAGTTTCCTACAACACCGCGAGCTGACCGTACGCCGCCAATCTGGATACCCTCACTTCGCCAGCGTTCGATACCGTGGAAGATTGAAAAGGTTGTCCAGCGCACTTCACCCTCCCTAGTCAAGCGGACGATGCCTTTGGTGGCGAATGCTCGCATGTTAGCTTTGGAAAGTCCCTTGACTTCAAAAGAAGGTCAAGGAGTTGCTGGCTTACCTCGGATATCCGAGTTGGCGTTGTCGTCAAACGAGTCATCCAAAGACCGCGAGACTCCTCGGAAGTGCACCACGGGCAAGTCTTGCCCGTCCTCTGGCCCGGGAGGCTCTATGGACGTGACGTGGATGCGCAGCATGATCAGACGGGTGGCCTCGCCAACATCAAGCGGCGGCCGCGGCGTATGAGAACCGACAAAGTCGTGCTCGGGGAAGTTGTATTCGAAAAAGTCGCTGTAGTCAAGGAAGCAAACAATCTGGTGCCTTATTTGTCAGTTTTTGGCACACAAAAAGTCTTGGGCGTAAGAGGGGATGCAGAAAGCAATTGCAAAGGGACAACGAACGCGGTACCATGTGCCGGTGACGCCGTAGGGGTCGCGGGCCTCGAGCGAGGTGATGTCGCGAGTCGGCGGAGGAGGGGGAGCCATGTAGCTATCCGGCCAGGAGCCGGAGAATGGGCTGTTCCAGATGTCCTCAAAGATGCGGGCGATGAGCCGCTTTGTGCTGATGTTGTTTCCTAGCACCACTAGGATGGCCTCGACTTTCTCCCAGTCGACGCCGTCGGAGCCGTCATCCAAGAAGGGACCCCATCTGGAGCGCTGCGTGTACTCGCGCAGGTCATAGACCTTGGAGCATGCAAAGGGGTACGTCCTCGTTGAACGCAGACGGCCAACGTTCAGAATGGGCTTCCCGTAGAGGCAGTGAAGATGGGCGCTCTTTTGATGGAGGGCCCTGCGGCCTGCGTCGGTTGACGAGGGGCCAAAGACGCCCGTGTGGGCAGAGTGGCGGAGGTCCCCCCGGAGACGTTCAAAGAGTGATGAGCGCTGGAGGAAAGCCTCTGAGGTGGTGTCGCTGCGGAATAGACGGGCTAGGAGGGCGGCGTTGCGGGAGGCTGAGTGAGTGCGGGAGAAGTGGACAGCTTCGCCGGCGGAGGAGGCGTTGCGGAGGAGGCGGGTGACGGTGTCGTGGATAAAGTCCAGTTCAGGTTTCTTAGGGGGAGTCAGTGATGATAACTTGGGGGAACTCAGACTCTTTTGTAAAGGAGCTAGAGTCGTAAGGTGTATGTTTCATCTCATCTCACCTTGTCGAAAGCATCCTGGCGAGCACATATCAGCTCGAGGCGAACCAGGTCCTTGACCTCCTTCTCCCAGTCCAAGTCGGCGTCTTTGGGTGTGTCCTATGATCCATGATTAGCAGCTATTCCACTGTTTTAACAAGTTGTGAGATTAACATACCAAAATATTCAGGTAAACATCACGGTATAGCTTGCGGTTCCCTTTTGTAAAGGCGTACAAAGCGGTGCACACGCGGGGCAGTGAGACCAAGTCGGCGGGGGCAAGCCATTGCAGTATATGATGCAGGATCTCGGCGGGGAGAGCAGTGAGAAGCACTGGTTCTCTTTCTTTAGGGTCAACAGCTACTATCATTTGGGCTTTCGGGAAGAAAAAAGAAACCGGGTGGTGATGTTAGATAGAACACAAGATGAGGCGTCCAAGATGACGATATTATATGCGGGCTCAGTTGTACATGAACCAGCGTCGTCGGACTTAACGGAGTGGCCCCGTTTTTAAATTTAGCCTTCCGCCGGGGCGGAGGTTTGGAGGTGTTTCGTCCCGGGGGGGCGAGCTGGGTTACCCTGGACACGACCAGAGCATATACTGGATTCTGATTCTAGTCAGTCTTCTTTTGGGGAGGCTCGTTTTATCTATCGGTTTGATGATTAGGTTTTATTGACAGCTAATAAATTAAGCATCATACAGAGACTCGGTTGTGGCGTGTGAGCTTGCCGAGGAGGGTGACATAGCTCGTCTAGATTCAAAACACCAAATACGAGTGGTAGTCTACATCTTTGCCTTGGGCTCCGGGTCAATATTGACTTTCCCATGCTCACACACAGCCAACAACATATTGTCCTTCCTCCTCCTCATAACCCCCCGCAACGTTGCCAGCTTCTTACCGATCTGAACAATCTCACACTCGATCAGCACTTCCTCGCCCGCCGGCACCGGCCGCATGTAGGTGACGTTGAGGGTGCGGCTCACGCCCATGCCCTGCCAGAAGCCGGGGCGGTTCACCAAGGCGAGCGGTAATGTGGTGCACCAGTCGAAGAGAGTCGCGGCGCATCCGCCGTGCAGGTTCTGGAGCCGGTTGCAGTTGTCGGGCTGGACCGTGTAAGAGAATGTGCATGACGGGTGAGGCCCTTCGGCGTTGAGGGACACCAATTCGAGGTGAGGGATGAGGGGGTTCATCCAGTCCTGATTTGCATTAGCATTGGGTCTTTTCCGAGACTGAATAAATATATTGCATTGAGGCTTACCCCGGCCTTGAGATGACCGCTATCATCTCGAGTGAGCTGAAGCCATGCATTGACCTTCTCCTCTGGAGTACCTGTCATCAATGTCTCCCGATGGCCTTTCATAGATTTGGCAGCGGTTGCGAAGCTCTTGTCCCGTGCGTCGGACATGTTGAGACCAGGACTTTGGCAATTGAAAGAGGATGGTAGAGACTCAGACTGGGAAATGGCGTGTAGTTGCGGAATAGTTGATTGAATGCTGGGTGCTCTGTATTATTCCCGACGAGCGGTCAACTGCAGAAAAGAGCGGAAGGATCCAGCTTTATGATTGACAAGATGTGAGTGGAAATGAAATCAACGACATGACATAGTATTGAGAGAAACAAATGCGCCGGTCTGAATCTTGTCAAGTCTGACCTCCCTCGTCGCAAGTAATTGCTTAATCCAGGCCGAGACCCCAGAAAATTGCCGAGGCATATCGGCCAACCAACGTCACAGGCGTCTCCACCAACCGAATCGCAATCGCGACCAGAGTCTGGGGTCACTAAATTCTGGTCACCTCGGGGGAAGGTCCACCTTTCTTCCACTCCACTACCCTTCTACTGTACACTTGCTCTCGCTCAACTCTCCGAACCCGCGTGTTCCAGCCTCTCCTTATCTCCTGTCAATTTCCAATCAGACACATACCCTCATTGTCGCGTAAATATCCTCTTCATACAGCACAGGCATGGAGTTTGTCACGGCCCTTCGGGGCACCTTCGACGAGCAGAAGCCGTCGCTCTTCGAGGTTCTCTCCGAGCAGCAGCTCAACGCCCTCCTCCCGCCCACGCTCCGCTACCTCCTCACCGTCGCGACCCACCGACACCCTCGATACCTCCTGCGCATACTCAACTCCTTCGATGAGCTCTACGCGGGCGTTATGCTGCTCGTCGAGCGGCACTACCTTCGTACCCGAGGCGGCTCCTTTACCGAGCACTTCTATGGCCTCAAGCGCGAAAAGGGCCTCCACGCCGAGGTCCCACGTGCGAGCATGTCTGCCCCCGACCTGGTGCGCGAGACGTTGAAGCTGTCGACAAAGGACGTGTGGAAGAATCTGCTCGTCATCGTCGGCATCCCCTACCTTAAGCGGAAGCTCGACGAGAGCTACGAGGTGAATGCGCCTCGAGCCCTGCTTGGCGCAGCATACACGCGAATGCCAGATAACCCGACGCTCCGCGACCGATTCCTACACTACTACCGATGGTTCCTCCGAAACATATACCCGAGCGTCAATGCTGGCTACTACTTTGCCATGCTTGCCTTTAACCTTGCCTACCTATTCGACGGTAGCAAGTATCACAGCCCGCTCATGTGGCTGATAGGTACCCGCGTAAGGAGGATGACGGGGGCAGACTACAAGGCGATTGAAGCCTTGACTCAGGCACCGGAGAGGGGACATAGGCCCGGATGGCGCTCGTTGCTGAACCCCCGCGAAATGGGTCCCCGGCTGTTGTCCAGCTTATCTATCCTCCTACCGACGAGCATCTTTGCGTTGAAGTTTCTCGAGTGGTGGTATCAGTCAGACTTTGCGAAGCAACTTTCACGAAAGGCGACAGAGAGCATTGATCTCCCTCCACCAGTGATATCCGGTCTGGATCGCAAGGGAGGATTGGACAAGAAGAAGGCGGATAAGAAGAAGAATGAAGAGTCGACTAACGAGGGTGAGACGACACCATCGGCAGAGGACGCGCCAATCGCCACTCCGTCGTTGCTCCCTGTCTTTACTGTTCCCTTTCCAGACGACACGGCATTGTGCCCGATATGTGTCGATGAGATTGTCACTCCAACGGCCTGCCAGACTGGAGTTGTTTACTGCTACACTTGCATCCACAAGTGGCTCGAAGGCCAGCACCCGAAACAGGAGGAGTTTATGGAAGAGCGCGAGGGCAAGTGGGAGAGCGGCCAAGGGAGATGCGCTGTCACAGGGAAGCGTGTTCTGGGCGGAACTGAGGGCTTAAGACGGATCATGGTATAGAGAAAACGACATTTACTGCATGCGTCATGGACGCAACTTGGGTTGGAGACTTGGCTGTTGGAGTTGGCGTGCAATTTCGAATACCCGGCGTCTTGGATGTCTCACCTTTAATTGAAGCAGGTTTGATTGAGTCGCGCTCGATTCGGGTCGATATTGGAATTCCATCCCTTAGCCGTGGAATGCGTTCGTTCACGCGTCCATGTCTCGGTCAAGACCCAACTGGCTTGTGCTCTCACGCTACCGTCTACGCCAACCGCCAGATGTCTCAGTCGGTGGTTTTTCACCGACAGATGACCGTTTCTGGCCTCGTCAGAACCCGACACAATGCTGGAGACAATGCCTCCCAAGCGGAATGTATGGAATGGCCAACAATGGGATGGCCCTGCTCAGCCAGCCAATGCAACACTGCCAAGATGAAGACCACCCGAGTATTGCATTACCTGCCCACAAACGGTCATGAGCCTCGTGGTGTCTCAACCTGACAGGTGATGGTCAGCCTCGGAGAAGTATGCTTGCAGACGTTTGCCAGCCTCGATTGAATTCCTCATGCGGTTGGGGGCTTGGCCGGCTCAGGCAACATGATGGATAGATTAAAAGACCGGGCTGATGCCCGCCGTTGTCAATGTTGACGCTATTCCATCTTTCTCAGAAATATCCTGCCTCTATCTTGACTCCTGTTTCCTTTGTGTTTTGGTCTTTCCTTTGTGTGACTGATATGGCCTACTCTCTGGATACCTCCTATGCTGGGGACTCTCTCGTCTCCGGCTTCAGGTGGTACGACGGCCCTGACTCTTCGAATGGGTTTGTTAGGTGAGAAGGCATTTGGACTAAATAAGGAAGCAAGATTAACATGGTGACGATAGTTACCAGAGCGAGGAGGGTGCCCTGAATCTGGGCCTCTACTCGGTTGACCCCTTCTCACAAGTTGTTCGGTTGCAAGTCGACTATACCGATGTGTATGATCTTGACGAAGGACGTCCTAGTATTCGACTGGAAAGCCAAACGGCCTACAACTATGGACTGTTCATTGCCGACTTTCTTCATATGCCGCCATCACAATGCGGTACCTGGCCGGCCTGTATGTCTCAGTCGAATCTCAACTCGAAAACTCGACACTAACCCAATGATATAGTCTGGGCTTACGGAGACGATTGGCCGATGGGAGGCGAGATCGACATCATCGAGGGCGCCAACCTCGCCTACACCAACATCATGTCTGGACACACCGCACAAGGCTGTATGTTAAACCCGGCCGACGAGGGCCTCTTCTCGGGTGATCGTCGCAGCTTGGACTGCTACGTCGGCAAGGACAACATTGGATGCGGTTTCAACCCACCCGCGAGTGACACTTCATCCTATGGCGACGGCTTCAACGCTGTTAATGGAGGCGTCTACGCCATGGAGTGGGATCACGAGTACATCAAGATCTGGCACTTCCCTCGCGGCGCCATCCCCGCCGACATTGAGGCCAAGAAGCCTGAGCCTAAGAAATGGGGGTTGCCGCAGGCTCTCTTTGGCGGCTCGAGGTGCGACGTCGACAAGTACTTTTCTAACATGAGGATTGTTCTCGACACTGTGAGTGATCCTGTTGGCTTGAGATGGTAGGAGAGGACTGACTTGAGAAAGAACTTTTGTGGTGACTACGGCGAGGCAACGTGGAAGACCTTCAAGACTTGTAAAGCGCTGGCGCCTAGTTGCGCGGAATATGTCGCCAAGAACCCTGAGGCTTTTGAGAATGCGTAAGACAACTTGCCGTCTTGGTTGAACGAACCGCGATGTTGACAAAGCATAGTTACTGGGATGTTAGCTACATTGACGTCTACTCTCGCAACGAGTCTATCCCGCCTATTCTTCCTTCCAGTACCAAACAGTCATCTAAGAGCCCAGGCTCTACGGGTGTCCTCATTCCCAGCAACCCTAATGTTCCCAATCCTACTGGTCCAAATACGCCAGGCCCTAATACGCCGGGACCAAATGGCGTCTCTACCCCGTCAGCATCGAATGGACCGAAGAATGGAACGTCAGCCAAGGAGCCTACGACTACAACCACCTTGACTGCACAGTCAACTGTCTTTGTCACCATTCCAGGCTCAGGCACTATTGGCCCAACCGTCAGCCCTCTTCCTGTTGTATCCGGTGGTGGTTCAGCTAATCCCGACCGCATCGGCAATTATTCGTATCTCGGCTGCTTTGGCTCCCAGACTGGCTTTCAGACGTTTGATCAGGGTGCTCAGAGCGATGTCATGACACTTGAACGCTGTATCCGATCTTGCGATGGCGCTGCTTATATCGGTGTCTTTGAAGAGTGAGTACTAACACACCTCATATCGAAAAGTACGTCACTAACAAGGACATCTATAGGACCTGCTACTGTGCTGATAAACTCGACGCCGACACTCGTGCCGTGGCCAACGAAAAATCCTGTAACCGGCCTTGCCCCGGTAACGACAAGGAATTCTGCGGTGGCCTCGTCGCCAAAAGTACTGGAAAGTCTGCTCGTGGATTTCCTGTCCGCAGGGACGCACTTAACAGCATTCTCCTTTCTGTCTATGCTTCTCTTGCCGACACCTCGAGGCCTGACGTGCCGCCCGCTATGGGACCAACTGGCCCAGTTGCATCTCAGACATCAACTGGTCTGGATGATTCTCATGGCCTAGCTGGAGGAGGGTCTCTTGTTAATGTCCGGCCTGGTTCAGCTGCTTCTAACAGCGAAGCCGATACGGTTGACTCAAGTGCTCTGGCTGGCCCGGTCGCTACGCGTGTTAGGATCCAACCTGATGACTCCGAAGTCGCAACTGTCACTCAGGTCGTGACTCAAACTGATAGTTCCGGCGTGGTAATCGTGACTAGAGTCGTCACCGAGGTTGAGGCTCCGGACTTGATAGTTGCCACTCGAGTTATCGCTGAACCTGAAAGTCCTAACTTTACAACCATTACCCGACCCATATCTGCAGCTGGCCGGCCTGGCATCACGACCGTTGCTCCAGGCATCGCTGGACCCGGAGGCCCTGAATTTACAACCATCACTATACCCGTCATTGAACCTGGCCGTCCTGGTTTTACGAATGTTGGCCAAGGTGTCGATGGCCCTGGACGCACTGGCTTGGCGGTTGTCACCCGAGTCATCGATCAACCTGGTCGTCCTGACTTTACAAACGCCTCCCCAGACATTGCCGAGCCCGAAAGGCCTGGCTCGATGATTGGCTCTCAAGTTGATGGTGAGCCTGGCTTGACAGTTGTCACCCGAGTGGGCACTGAAACCGAACGCGTTGACCCGATAATTGGAACTCTAGTTGATGGCCAGCCAGAAAGTCCTGGCTTGACAGCTGTTAGTCAAGCCAGCGGTGAACCTGGACGCGTCGATGAGACAACCATCAATCCGCCTGAGTCTGGTCATCTCGATGTGACTACCATAGATGCAGCTATCATTGAGCCTGAACGCCCCGGAGTTACAGACATTGCTCAAGGACCTGCTGATACTAATCGCCCTGGCGTGATAACAACAATCACCTACTCTACCGTCTTCTCCTCGAATCCGGGGGCGCTCGTTTTGCAGCAGAGGGTCGTCACCATGTGGTACGAGCAATGCAGCTGCGAGAGCCCCAGCCTGATCCCGCCGCCCATGGAGACAAAGGTCGTCGAGTGCAATGCCTGTGGAGCTAGTGGTGAAAGCACCGTCACGCTGACCATCCCCATTACCGTGCCCGTCACCGTCACTCCCCCAGCAACGGGAGGAAGCCCTGTTCAGGCCCAGTCATCCATCGCGCCGACTACTCGGGTCATAAAGCACCAGACGATCCGTGTGCTGCTGTACGAGACGCTCACAAACGGAAGTGTCCGGACTCGGGTGGCAGACGAGACGGTTGTTGTCCCTGTGGGCGAGCCCTCAGGTAATGTCAACATTGAAGCTGACACCGAGCCTGACGATGCGGCTTCTTCTTTGGAACCTCTCATTCCTTCAGCTAAACCTATTGTTCCGGCACAACCCACGACACCCGTCCAGAACCTCGTTCCCACTGAACCTACAACCCCAGCTATACTTGGCACGTCGACACCTGGCGCCCCTGATCAGCCGGTGGTGGTTACTGGCGCGGCCTGGAGTGGGGTGAAAGGGTTCAAGACAAGCATAGTCTTGTCTGTGGTTGTTGCGGTCATCTTCACATTGCTATAACTGGGTCAACCCCTCGTTTGTTTAGTTTTTCTTTCTTCTTATGTCGGCACGAATGATAATTACCTCCATGAAGGGAGTCGGGGATTGGCAAGGCGCGTATACCCTTCATCAAACGAAAGCATTCGAGTTTCTTTTGTATTTTTCTACGTTACGAAGTATGGGAGGGAGGTACTTGATAAATCAAAAACCTAAATCCGGAACGCCTTTTCGATATTGTGTGTGTGTATCATATCATGACTTTGTTGTTGTCATGATGGGATCGTCTATATACCAGCACATCATACCTGCCTTTGACTTCTAAATATCAACCACAACAGCCCGGTTCTTTACCTTTCCTGAATTGCCGTACATCTGGGCGGCATTCACCATCAGGCTGCCATTGTTGCTCCCAGGCCCGGACATGAGCCACTTCCACGCTACGCTGTGAACGCCCTGGAACACTAGTTTAAGCATGTCAAGCCACGTCTCGTTGGGGATAAAGTCCCCGATGAGACCCCGGCGCGGCCGGGACATGAGACGCTCGTACGTCTCCTGGAGGTCGTCAAAGTAGACGGGCTCCTTGCCGTAGCCCCAGTGGACGTGGCCAAAGACGTGGAGGCGGGGCTTTACCCGCCAGACTTCGCGGAGGAGATTGCTGTCACCGAGGCCGAGGTCGCGGTGATGTTTCTGGGAGGCGACATGAGTTGAGGGGATTCATAGTGTCACGCGCAATGGCAGCATCGGGAGTTGTCACGACTTACTACTGGGCAATGGGTCACGAGGATATCTGTCTCGGGAGGAACTTTGCTCAGCCACGGCTGAGCATCCTCGGTGTATTGAAAACTAGGGGCTGGTGTTAGTTGTCTTAGAATGAGAAGAGGTTGGCCCGCATCTTGACTCACGCAAACTCCTCAGGTCCAATGCTTGGAATGTCCGGGACGCCAAAGATGGCAATCTTCCGGCCCTTGACCTCTTGCACAGACAGTTCACTCTCGAGATAGACCAGCCCGTCCAAGTTGGGTTTCGCGCCCGAACGCACATCCTCCGCCGGCCGGCTCTTCACGTCGAACCAGCTGTCGTGGTTGCCCGCGACGACGACTTTTACGGGGTGCGGCTGCGCGCGGAGCCAATTGAGCTGCTTCTGAATGTCGGCGACGGTTCCGGCGTTGGTGAGGTCGCCGGCATGGATGAGGATGTCGCCGGGGGGGACGTCGACGGTCTGGTCGTGCGTGTCTGAGATGCAGACGACGCGGATGGCGGGCTTGTCGCGGGGCGGGTGGAACGGGCGGCCACGGAGGAGGAGGACGAGATGGTAGAAGAGGTAGGAGAGGTATGTTAGAGGTGAAGAGAGGAGGTGGTCGAGGAGGGTCATGGGCTCCCAGGCGTTGCGGCGGCGGAGGCCGAGCCAGGTCAAGAGGCCCATTATGAGGGTGTTGTTGCTGGCCCCCCTGTGTGCGAGAGATGCAAGTGTAGTGTTGTTAGGTAGGTGGATTTTCTTTAGGAGGAATTGACGTTGTTGATGCTGATGACGATGGGTGAGATGGAGGAGAGCTCCAAAAAGCAGATGGAGCTCCAGCTTGTTTGGAGGTGGTGGTGACGAAAGTGGACGGTCCCCCCCCGCAGTGACGCTAAGCTGGCT
>JABFFE010001780.1:0-31058 GCA_013623625.1 Fusarium setosum
TGTCGGTGCGGGGAGTAAGCAGCTCGACAGCGTGGGCTGGTGGTTGACGTTTGATCGGCAACTGAGCGCGGAGCGATTGAGGAAGGTGGGATTCACGGGGGAGAGACAGCCTCTTGAAGGATGGCTTGCGGCGTTTGACCAGTTTCGAGCAGCGGGGATCATCTTTTGATGCGCAGAGGAACATGATGGTCAAGTCTGAGGATGTGAAATAGTCTAGAATTCGCGTCAGCGCCGTGAAATCCCGTGCTCGCCGCAAGACTTTTCCATCGTCACTGGGAGACTGGTCCTTCGGATACTGATTGCCGGGCGGTAAGAAACTGAACAGCACGGCATGGCGGGGGTTTGTTCTTTTAAAGCCACTTGTTTGTCTGGTAGTTGAGGGAATATATTGTGGCATTCGATGCTGCGGCAAATGAACCTTGAAGCCTCCGAAATAGCCAGTATACACTCGAGGGTCGCAAAACCGATCTTCCCCTAACCTTGCTTCCTCAGGAAGAATACGTCTCGACACCTCGCACCCAAACCACCCAGCGTAGCATTTGTACCTCTAGGAGAACGCGCTTGCTAGACTTTCTTCATCGCCGGTGCTTCTGGCCTCTCAACCTTTGTGCAGATGCCAGCAGTGCATAGTACTGGGGGCTCGCGCACGCGTCTCGGCTTGCCAAGCACCAGCGAAACCGGCCCCGGTGACGTTCAGGGTGCTAGTAGTGCGATATGGAAAACCGCCATATCGGAAAGCACACAGCAATGTGCATATGCCTATCACTTGGCTTGGACATGCGTTATCCCGTTTGCAGTCGTGGCTCTGGCCGCGGTTGCTGGTCTTGGGACCCAGATCCCAATCCTTATCAAGTACAAGGATCAACGACAATAAACTTCTTCAACGAACATGGAATGTCATCATACATACCATCGATCCCCAATCGCCAACGGCGTGCCGTACCAGTCCTGGTATAATTGACACGTCTGGTAAACCTCATATCCCATCCCGCCCCCTTCGGCGTGACACACGAGCTCGTTTTCCCTGCCGCTCTGCACAATCTTGCAGACATTGTACTGGAACGCGCGTATATCGATGTCCTTCTTTGCCATAAAGTACGGGACCGTTAGCTCGACAAAGTAGTCGTTGTTGAGATACCGCCCGCCATGCACGTTGCGCAAGTATCCCGTCTTGGGCTCGAGGATCAGAAGCGCCGCGCGCTTCTTGTCCTTGGACGGTGTGATGGCCTCGCCGACTAGGCCTCTCGTGCGCAGGCCGTCGCCCTCGGTTGTTGCGAGCCAGTCGCTGTTGAAGGTGTCCCTGTCGGAGGCGTTGACGTCGCGGAGTTGGATGAAGAATGTTGGTTGTGCAGGCGTGCCGCAGTTTGTCGGCTTGGCGTATGTCGTCGTGTGCGTTTGGGTGGTCTTGGAGAAGTGCGTTTCTGTGGTGGTGGTCTATACACCGATGTTAGTAGACAAGCCAAATAGCTGCCCATATTGACTTGCCGTAGTGGTGATTATGGTTTCTAGGTCGCGCTCGACGTGACTGTTGTAGTCTTGGTCTTGCAGCATAGGTATGAGGAGCAGAGGCTGGCGACTTCTTTGCTCGCGACTTTTCGGGCTGATCTAGCAAAGGCTTTGACTTTTGGGCTAGTGAATTGGAGTTTGCCCTTCTCGAGGCTGTGAGCCAGGAGCGCGAGGAGGATGGTTTGTAGCAACACCATCGCGATGATTGCTGCGATTCAACGTGGTCGCAATTGGGCCAAAAGGCCATCGAAGGACAAAAAGGCCATATTTAAAGGGTCGCAAAATCGAGCTCATCAGGACAGTCAAGCCACCTCCTGGCTGAAACCATTGATGGCGTTCAACGCATTTTCACATTCGCCCCGTCGATTCTTCAGCCGCACAAAGCCAAGATAGACGATTAAGATGTGCAAATAAGCCATTGCTCCGTCCCTAGTCATTTCCAGGCCTTTATCGCTCACAAGCGACGCTTAATGGTTAGAATTGGACGACTTGTTGACCTCTGGGTCTTAGCTCGGTATTTTGATTCGATCCGTGGTTTAGTTCAGCCATAATGACATTCTGCTGCTGGTTGAGATTGAACGTTAAGAGCAAAAATACCGCCTGTGGATTGCGCTGTATTCTGGGCAATTGAGAGAATACCGTGGTTAAGAGAGAACACAGTCGTAATGGGCGGATGTTGGACGAGCTTCACTGCAAAGATATTGAGCAGCAGCTCGTAGACTCGTCCGGCTTGCGTGACACAGCAATTGAGATGGGCTGAATAGCTTCGGAGCTCCTAGCTTCTTGATTGGCTAATGATTAAGCTAATGTTGGGCAGAACAGCATAGCGCCGCGCCAGTCGCACAGACTGTGAGAGGGATGGCCGCTAAGGTGAGACAGTCCCAGCGAGGCTCAAGACGATAAGGTCGAGAACGATGTAACAAAGTCGCCGACATTGGCTGATCATCACCAGACCGCCCCTGCTGATCTTTAATCGCGATGCCGGGACAGAGTTAGTTGGCCAGCACGGCACCAAGCTTATCGGACTCGACGGGCTGGCATGTCGCGGCGAAAGATCGAACACGGGATAGACCACTACAGTACCCACCATGCACTTGACGTCGTGATGCTGTAACTACCCAGTTTAGATTGACTGTCCATGGCTAAAAAAAAATACGAGGCGTAGCGATGCCCTTAGACCGCAGAAAGCCTAAACTTATGATGTTTTATGAAGAAATTAGACTAGATAGAGGATGAGGCTTTGCATGCTCTTATGATGATCTTATCAGAAACTCATCCTGATACCATGGCTGGCTTTGGGGCCGTTAGTTACCTAGGTACCTACGATGTGAGCCCGCTAGATTGGGCCAGCAATGGCGGGGAGTCTACTGAATGGAAAGGTTGCGGTGGCCCAGAGTCTGAACTCAACTCCCCGCAAAGTGAAGCCTCGACCCAGCCTCCCGGATTGATGGTAACAGCCGGATGATGCGGCAACAATGTCTGTGTGTAGTGCATCGCCCGAGCTGAGCTGTATCTACCAAGCTTGTGGATGGTTGATTGAGGCGCACAAGGCAGCGTGACAAGAAATAAGAGCATCTAGAACGTACAAACATCAGTACTGATTGACGAATGGATCAATACCATTGAACCCATCACCACCAGAGTCAGCCCCCGCAATTTAAGGACCCGACCCAAGCGCAGCGAACTGCGGGGAGACCAAAGGAATGCGCCGATGGAGACGCGGGCGGTGAAACAAATGCAACGGTTAGAACGGCGCGTGAACGCGTTAGCGGCTCCAGGGATGACGGCTGCCTTTGATGGTGATGGTAAGAGGCGGGTCACATGAACGGGGAGTAGGGATCGCATGCAGGAATGGCGTCTTGGGGAGTGTGGACGATGCATCCTTGTATGCGAACGAGACTTGATGTGTGGACACTGAGAAGAGAGACGAAGAGTTGAGATAGAAGACTGCAGATGCCGTTGTTTTGACAAGAAAAAGTTAGACGAGAGGAGATGAAAAAGCATGTGGGCCCAGGTAAACGAATCTGTTTCATCATCCATGCCCATGCCGTTGATGGTGATATCGGTGTGATTGCGATGACCATCGCTTGCCGCCTGGCGCGCCGTCCTGCCCATGCCAGCCATGACCTGTCGTCTTTTGTCTGCCGTGGTCTCCCCACAAACCAGCCGAGGAGGGCAGTGACCCCGTGCTCTGCCTTGATTCATGGGCTCGAGGAATACGACTCGCTTCGAGAGGACGCCAACCTCAGCCAAGATACACCACTTGAACGATCTATCGATTCCAGCGCCCGCTTAAAGACTCAAAGAAGCAGCATCACAGGCTCGTGTCTTACCATGACACCCATCGCAGCCTCGTCATCCGCCAGAGACAAATACCACATGGCCGTGATACCCTCCACCAGAACCCTGCGGGGGCTTGCGTCCCCTCCTCACAAGCTCGGGCGCCGAGCCTCCACCAGCCCGTGCCAACCCTCCTCCAAAAATTCTCCAAACAATTCATCCCAGATCCAGGGTCCACGCACTGTGTGTTGGGTCCAACAAGGGCGGCGACGCCGTATCAGAAGCTCCCGTCTCGGACCATGAGCAAGTAAAAAGAGGCAATTGATTACTCCACGTGAAAACGGTGTTGGAGGCCAGAGGGTCACCCTTAGCGGATGACCCCCGCTCGTTTAGCGCAGTAGCTCGTCTTTGCACCTTGATCAACCTGGACGGGCTCGATTCATTCTTTGACAACAAGGTTAAAACCAACCGTCGCCCGCCCGTCGTCTCACCGACTTCGTTTCTTTTCCCTCTTGTCCGTCCATCTTTTGGTCCAGGCGATTGTGCTTCCTGCTTTTCTGGGCTGCCTCCCCCATCACCTCTGGATTGCCACAATCCCCCCACGTCGCGCGCGTCTGACATCGCCGAACCTTCGATCGAGTCGCCCCGTACGACAAGACCCTGAGCTTCGAGCTCTCCGCCGACTTGCGATCGCGGTCGCATCACACATCATGTCGTCTACAACGACAGCGGCCGCCGCGGCCACGACTGGCCCAAAGCCCCAGGGCGGCATCATCGAGGGCCTGAACCCAATTGTCTACAACCCCAAGGACCCAATTTCTCTCTTCATCGTCCAGGCCTTCATCATCATCATCTTCTGCCGCCTGCTGCACTACCCGCTCTCGAAATTCGGCCAGCCTCGCGTCATCGCAGAGGTGATTGGAGGCATCGTCCTCGGTCCCTCTGTGATGATGCGCATTCCCGGCTTCCAAAAGAACATCTTCCCCACCGACTCGATGACTGTCCTCAACAACGTCGCTACCGTCGGCTTGCTACTATTCCTCTTCCTCGTCGGCCTCGAAGTCGATACTCGCATGTTCAAACACAACTGGCGCGTCGCCGTCAGCGTTGGCCTGGCCAGCATGATCCTCCCGTTTGGCCTCGGCGTTGCTGTGGCTTGGGGTCTGTACAAGGAATTTGGCAGTGAGGGCACTATGAAGGACATGGATTTTGGCACCTTTGCCCTCTTTATCGGCACAGCCCTGGCCATCACCGCCTTTCCTGTGCTCTGTCGTATTCTGTCCGAGCTCCAGCTTCTTGGCACTTCGGTGGGTGTCACCGTGCTAGCGGCTGGCATTGGCAATGATGTCACCGGCTGGGTTCTGCTGGCTCTGAGCGTTGCCCTTGTCAACAACGCCAGTGGTCTCACAGCGCTCTATGTCTTCCTGACAGCTGTCGGATGGGTTCTCTTCCTTGTCTTTGCCGTTCGCCCCGTGTTTCTTTGGATCTTGCGCAGGACGGATAGCATCCAGAACGGCCCCTCCCAAGGCATTACAACCTTGACCCTGCTTCTGGTCTTGGCGTCAGCCTGGTTTACCGGTAAGTCTGGCCACCCGATCAGTTCTGCATGCATGTGCTGACCGCAACAGCCGCCATTGGTGTCCATGCCATTTTTGGCGCCTTCCTCGTCGGAGTGATATGTCCTCACGATGGTGGTTTTGCCATCAAGCTGACCGAGAAGATTGAGGATCTGGTGGCATCTCTGCTCCTGCCTCTCTATTTTGCGCTCTCTGGTCTCAACACTGATTTGGGCCTGCTCAATGACGGTACGACCTGGGGCTATGTCATCGCTGTCATTGCTTGTGCCTTTTTCGGCAAGATCGTCGGTGGCACCGTTGCTGCGCGACTGAGCCAATGTCTTTGGCGAGAGAGTTTTACCATCGGCGTACTTATGAGTTGCAAGGGTCTCGTCGAACTCATCGTCTTGGTAAGCAAATGCAGCTGAGAAAGCGAGTCCATTCTAACAGATATAGAACATTGGCCTCCAAGCTGGTATCCTGTCGCAACGGACTTTTACCATGTTTGTCGTCATGGCAGTGGTATGTATTCTCGCCAGCTCCAAGCCCGATTGCGCTAATTCTTTTCAGGTCACCACCGTCGCGACCTCTCCTTTGACCAAATGGCTCTACCCCCTATGGTATCGCCAGAAGGTGGACAAGTGGCGCCGCGGCGAGATTGACTGGGACGGAAACCCCATCGCTACTGAGGCTCAGGCATCCGAGCACAGGATGGAAGAGGCCCTTGATAAGTCCCAGACTAACCGCCTTATCCTACACTTGCGCCTCGATGCTCTCGCTGGTCTCTTCAACCTGGTCGCCCTGCTTGGTGGCTCCAGGAAGGCACTCAACCCAGCTCCCTCTGACTCGGGCGATGGGACAGCTCCCGCCTCAACTGAATCTCCTGCCAGTTTCGGCTCTGTCGAAGACAAGCCTCGCTCACCTCCTCATCGCCCTCTCGAGGTTCGTGGCGTTCGTCTCATGGAGCTTACCGATCGTACATCGTCAGTCATGCAGTCTACCGAGGTCGAAGAGTTTGCGTCCCGCGACGCCGTCTTTTCTGCCTTCCAGACCTTTTCTCGTCTCAACGGTGTGGCCGTCGCCGGCCAGGTTTCCATCATTCCGACATCCGCATATGCTGAGACGCTAGCTAAATGCGCCGAGGATGCCAAGTCTGACTTTATGCTCATTCCCTGGAGCACTTACGGAGGTCTTGCTGAGGAGAATTCGGCTGTCGCGCTGTCTGATGCCGGAAACCCGAACGACCGCTTCTTCAGCAGAACCTATATCGACTACGTTCAGGCAGCAGTGGCCAAGTCTACTTGCAGGACTGGTATCTACATCAGCCGGGGCCCTGATGACAATAGCCTCTCCAAGAGGCCAACTCTTACCCGTAGCGCCCTTACCGGTCTGTCGGTGCACAGCAACAACGACTCGCCTGTATTGAGGACGCCAGTTGATCAGCACCAACGCATCTTTGTGCCCTTTGTCGGCGGCAACGATGATCGCGCCGCTCTGCTCTTTGTTCTCCAGCTCGCTCACAACCCTCACGTGTCTATCACCGTTGTCCACCTCAGCTTCAACGAGGATGATCCCGAAATTGAGACGCACATTACCCCCGAGAGCGACCCCTCGACAAGCAACGCTGCCGCTAAGGCCATTGTCGGAATTCCTTCTGCAAGCGACCTGGATCTGTTGAACACTGCCAAGAAGAACGCTTCCAAGACTCTCGAGGGCCGTGTCACCTTTGTCGAAGTATCTGTCGACTCGATCCGTAACGTGCCCGACCGTGCCGTCGCCCAAGCCCGCGAGGTCGTCGGCAAGTCCAAGCTGAATGTGGGAGACTTGGTCGTTGTGGGACGAAGTCACGCCTGCTTTGACAATCTGCTTGTTGATGACTTTGGTGTCGAGAGGGAGTTCCAGAGGACGGTCGGTGTTCTTGGTGACCGGTTTGCTAGGGCTGGCATCGATGCGGGCGTGCTGGTGATTGATGATAAGCAAGCCAAGGCTTGATTTGCATTGAGATTATGATTCTTTCATGTACGACAGGCGTTTTGGATGTCTTTGTTGGTATATGAGACTCGGTGCATTGGCATAGAGTATATGGACTTGCCTCTGGATGAGAATGGTGTTGTAGGATTGGATAGCATATACCACTATATCAGCTGTCAATGTCATGAGCTATGAACACATCATTCTTGGACTTCGAGTGGCTGTCAAATTATTCTGTGAAAGAACAAGGATTGTATGAAGATGCCGTACTTCCAGAGATGGAGTGAGTGTTGTGACTGCTCAAGTTGGAGACATGAACAGAGTTTTCTCAGGATATAATCGCTGCAACCCAGTCTTACTCCGGATGCTGTTCTGAGGAAATTATATGTACCTTACATCCTGTCTAACTATGAGTGGAAGTTCCCCGCGCGACGTATCATCTGTCATCTGACTCGTATCATCCTTGCTTCGGCAGTTCAAGCAAAGACTTTTATTGGCCCATGTCTTGTCTCGGCATGATATAGATAGGTTATTAGAGTTTACCTAGCCAAGGGGCAAAAGTTTTCCCCGCTGCCCCTGATCTTCTGGTCTCTTGTCTCTGACCGGTTGAAAAAATCTCCGTGCCTGCTGATCATTCGCCTTCAGGAACTGACTGGGTATGTCACGGGTTTAAAGCAGAAAGCGAGGCATCCGGCGGGGATCAAGGAACACGAAACTGGCTCACATCGCTGAACCTAACCATAATATTAGGATGAGCTTATGAATATATCATCCTAAGACTTATCCACTCTTTAGTCTAAGCTCTTGATAAATCATCATAAGTTTAGACTTGTTAAAGCCTAAGCCTATCGCCGAGTCTCATGGTTTTGGCGATAGGTACCTCTAGGTGCGGAAGGAAGCTGGACTGGGGATTGGCCAGATCGTTTGGCAGGGAAGCACTTCAATCGGTTTCGTCTCCTAAGCCTCGACCCCCTCAGGGCCTCGATACCCCGGATCCGAACCCAGGGTTGTCATTTGTTGCGTTGTGTGGAGTTCTGAGTGGCAGGAAACGATCCTGCATGTCTGGGGTCTCCGGATACTTCCCCGGGATGCGGGTCGGGTAACCGGGGGGTTATGTTTCATATGGTCCCTATCGCTTCTGGACTGCAACGAGCATACTGCATCTTGACGGGGTTCATGTTACCGGTGTAGGTTTGATACTGGTCAATTTGCTAGAACCATCTATGTTGAGCTCTTCTATAGCTCTCGTTGCCTATAACACCCTTCTCCGTTTTATGTCCATGCAAAATGGCATCAATCTAATTCCAAGTTCCCCGACGCCAAATCATGCACCCGCCATGCTTTTGTAAACCTTGAATAGTCCGCAACTGCGTCACATTTTTCACCAACCTCAAGCCTCGGAGTTCTCACCACCGCGCTTCCGTTTCTGACCTCTCAGCTCAAGGACAGTGTTCATGAGCGTAGCACAGCAATGGATAGCACGCCCGGCCTTCTTCTTTGTCTGGGAATGCGCTTCGGTTAAGGCATCCAGGTCCTCACGGGTTTGCTTCAGCTCTTGACGAGTCTGCTCTAGCGCCTTACGCATCTCTTGGAGTAGAGTCGCAGTGTCTGTGAACTTTTTTGTGCTGTCCTGGATCACCAGGTTTGCGCTGTTCTGAATCACCTTGGAAGCTTCTGTGGACTCCTTTGCGCTGTTCTGTATCACCTTGGAAGCCTCTGTGTTTTCCTTTGCGCTGTTCCGGATTACCTCGCGTGTCTTTCGACCATCCTCAAGGAGCTCGTCCAGGGCATTTATGGCGTCTTGGAGCAGTTGCTTGACCTCTTCATTCCCGTCCACGGCCTCTTCAGCACTGCCGTCTTGGAGCATGGCTCGCAGTTGAGGCCTAATCAACTCCGGGGGGGCCATCTCGATGAGTTCTGCGACGAAGCTATCCAAGGAGGCAAGCCGTTCAGGGCTGTTGTCGTCGTCGCCGATCCCGAGGAAAAGTCTGAGCTGACGCTCGGGGGGTACATCGCGAGGGTAGAATACGCCGCTACCTGGAAACTCGACGCCCCAGAGAGCGGACATATCCTGGGGGACTGAACTGGGAAGCGCGATATTCTCAACACCAAGATTGCCACAGACGCCCAAGAAGAAGTAATGCGGATAGTTGAGGTCCTTGGCAGTCGTGTCTGTACCTTGTAGCGTGCACCGCATCCCCCGGAGGTACCTCGCGAACATGGACCCTGTGCCGCATTCCTCCCAGCAGTATGGTATGAATTTAGCCATGTAGGAGGCAAGAACGGGCGCCATATAGGGCTTGACGCCGTTAAACTCGGCGACTAGGTCTCGGGCCAGGTCCTTCATGAAGCTGGTTGTGTCGTGCAGGTCAAAGTCGGACAGGGATAGGTTGACTGAATCCCCCGCCTCTATGAGAGGCTCCTCTGGGAAGTCAACCTCAGTTGAAGACACAGAGACCGAGCCTTGGCTGTCCGAGGTGGAGTCCTCGGCCCCAGACCACTCCATCGGGCCCGACATGATGGCGGTGTTCCTGGGATGGGTTAGATTGAGCCACGCTTTCTGATGGGATGGTAACTCGCGTGCGGAGGATGATTCTTATTGGGCGAGCTGATGATGCAGGGGGCACGGTGGATGACTGATTGGACATGACGAGGAGCTGGGGATAGTCGGGTATGCTGTAACAAGGTACTTAGTTCCTTGGAGCACCGTTCAAGAGGGATGATTATGCGGCGCTGGGTGGAAAGAAATGAGAAGCACACTTACTGCTCGCGTGAGTCTTGACCTCGAGGTGACCGGCGGGAAATCGACGAGGGGGTGCCAGAGGAAGCTGGCGGCGGAAGAAAGCCTAAGAGGAGGAATGCTAGGCGGTATTTCCAGACCCCTGAAGCTCTGGGTTTGGTGAGTTGAGGCCCTCGTGGCAGTTGCGAGGAGGAAGTTGAGAGTGGTGATTTTTCGATGGGAGTTTTACCGTGATCGCAGGCAGCAGGCATCCTTAGGATGCAGCAAGCCTAAGGCGGTTCCATAGGATTCCATCGCGATGAAGCGCAAACAGCCATACAATGATCTCTAGCATGCAGTGCTGGACAAGCGAGTGCCGCGAGAGTGCCGGTTTGAGGAGAGGTTTGCACTCGGACATGCCATGTTGAGCTGCCCTGTTAGTCCTACAACAAGACTATCAACAATGGTATGAAAAGAATTGCGTAGTATCGGCGAAATTGACGGTCCAATAGCCATTGCTTTTCCGAGCCTACTCATGGATAATATCCAGTCCTGTGCCTGGTAATATCAAAAGGGGGATATGATAATGGAAGCTGCAGGATCAAGGGCATGTCTCAACACCACCGCACACCGTGGCAACACCTTGACGGATGATCGGAATCTCATATCTGACTCATCGATTACTGAGATTTCAACTGCCGAAGACAGAGAAGAGAGAAAGAGGGCATCTCCGTCATGATTTGAAACCAGTTAGGTCCCAATAGGCAGAGGTCAAAACTCTTTGTCCACAATCATGTCGCTTGAAGATGGTGGTCTTCTTTAGGCAGGGTGATCGACCATTTAGAGATTTAGTGCTGAGCTGAACACCATCGGCGAACAAGTGTACCTCTGTAGTCGACGAAAGGGGGGGCTACTAGACCGAAAATTAATGTCAGCACCAACAGACCAACAACCTTCAAGAGGCCCCGGGGACAAATCAATAAGAGTTGGCATAGCGTGCGGCCCGAAGAGTCGTGTAGAGTATCGGCTTGGTGCCCCGATGTCACAGGAATATTGATCGACAACGATCCAAGACACACTTTGCCTTCAAGGAGAAAAAAACAAAGAGCCTCGTCCTGTATTTTCACCACTCGGCACTCTCGGGTATGTCAGCCCTCCTCGCGCTTCGGGTTAAAACCCCCCGTGCTATGTTACTTCGCCTGTGATCTAGGAAGCAGGCCCCGAAGCAGGGGCCTGGGGGTAGAGATTGGCCACTATCGAGCTTGGCGGGGGGTCCGGTCTGATCAATTACGTAGCCCCCCTCCAACGGACCCCTTGCAGAAGCGCTGCCGAGAGCATCTAGTCTGGTTTGCTGAAGAAAATCAAGAGCGAGGGATCTAGCGTTGGTGCGTTAAGAGTATGACTGGCTTAAGGACGACAGCTGAAAAAGCAAAAAAAGCAAGATTTGATCCATCAGACATGTCTGATCAAATGACGATCTTACCCCACAGTTGGGACAGGTAGGAATCTTGCCCCGGTTTGATTACCTGTCCCAGATGAACGGTTTCGGCATTCTTCAAGGATCCCCCAAGCAGCGAAACCTGTCTTTTTTACTCTGCGTCTTCCCCACAGTATCGTTGCACCAGACAAGTGCCGGGCGGAAAGCTCCTGTTCCGAGTGGCTCCCCGACCCCTGCGGCAGGATCTTGAATGTTGGTTGCTTAGTGTCGCTCTAGCATTGAAAGGATACGCTTTGACCCCTCGACTCTGAGCCCTAGGCGTTTCCTATACCCGTAAATAAGTCGAACATCAATCTGCCGGGGCTGACGTTCCTGGCGTGATCTTTGTCTAGCGCCGATGCCCGATTGGGCCTTGAGGGGGTGGTCTGGACGTTGCTGAGACAAGCCACATCAGGAGACAGGGCTGGAAGCCAGAGACACACACACATGCGCCATGGATTATAGACCTGTTAAGCGACGTGGAGAAGTCAAAAACAAGGCCAGCCGGATAGTAGCCTGGGCATGACTCGTACACTCTCACGGCAGTTGATGTCGTCTCACATCGAACACGAGCCCCAATGTGTTTTGCTGTGTTGCATTCTGCAGGCTGTAGATCGGGGATTTTTACCCAGGGGTTCCTTGCAGCGGGGAGTCTGGGCTTTGACACTGGAGATGAAGGGATATCCCATGGGAAAGGGGAAGTGTCATCGGAGGATGTCTGGCAGCAGAAACACACGCTGACAAGCTTTAGACTAACACAACGCCTCGTCACGAGGAAAACACATGGACCCCTTCCAACGGCAAGCCAGCCTCGCTCTCCCATCGGGGAGTAGGCAGCAAAAAACATCCGTATCGGCCGATCCAGCTCTAGAACCTTGGATGCCCCGGGAAGTGGTGCCGCAAGCCCGGCCGGCCAACCCGCACACACAGCACAGAGCATCATCTAGACTAGCCTAGTTGAGCGAGGTTAAAGTTTATCGCCAAACTACCAACTTGTTCGAACCGAAGCCGACCAGGCCCCTGAAAATGCGGTCCGAAACCCATCTTGTGTGCATTGATCAGCCCCCAAGTGAAGTGTGCACGGAAAGAGGTTGCATTGACATCAAACAAGTCATATATCAACTTGACGCCTTTCCCCACTGCCCCGTTTTCGCTAATCGGTTTTTAATTCTTGTTCTTTTCCTTTCTTTTTTTTTCTTTCGTTGACAAGTCTGCATCTCATACACACACACATCGCATACGTTCGTGGTGTCCAAGATGCACTCCAGACAGCCTGATCTGTGGGCGGCCGAGTTCGTTACCTTCCCGGCCGCCACCATCTTCATTACCATGCGCATCGTGAGCCGGAGGATGACTCGAGTCCAGTTCTGGTGGGATGATTACTTTGCCATCGCCTGCTATGTAGGTCATCGGCCTGTGCGCATCTTGGGACAATTTGCTGACTTTGTCTAGATCACCGCCGTTACGTGGGCAGTCATGATTCCGATATGTACGCTTTCCAATGGAAACTTCGATAGACGATATATACTGATTGGGGGGATAGGGATCCATCATGGATTTGGCATGCATGCCGCCGACGTCAAGGGCGTGACGTTTGAACAAGCCAACTCTACGACAAAGGAATTCCTCTTCTTCATCGAGCACATCTACGCCTGGACCCTGTTCTTTGCGAAATGCTCCATCCTGAGCTTTTACTGGCGCATGTTCCGCGTCTCGAATATTAAACTGCCCATCCAGATCTTGTTTGGGTGCTCCATCATCTGGATTATATGCCGAGTATGTCCTCCACCGGGGTGATGAGGACGTTCACACTGACCGGATAGACGTTCCTCACTATCTTTCACTGCATCCCCGTTCAAGCATTCTGGGACTTCAACATCAAACATAAAACGTGCGCCATCGAAAGCTCAAAGTTCTTCTTCGGCACCGTTCTGGCGCACGTCATCATCGACTGCTTCATCCTGGTCTTGCCGGTTATGCAGATTCAGAAGCTGCAGCTTCCCATGGGGCAGAAGATCGGCATCATCCTCATGTTTATGTTTGGTATCTTGTAGGTGGTCCTGTCTGTGCAATATGAGTGTCATCTAATAGGGCAACTCAGAGTCTGCGTCGCTGGCTTGGTTATTGTCAGCGTGTCCACTCATTTCGATAACAAGTCGACCGACATGACCTTCAACCTGGCCCCTATTATCATCTGGGCGACGGTAGAAGTCAACCTGGTTACTATTTCCAGTATATTCAACCCCCATGGTTAACCCCTGAACACTTGCTGACCACATCCAGCCTGCCTCCCTACCATCCGACCAGCATGCATTTACCTCTTCACCTGTACCAACCCAACCTCGTCCCTCGGCTCAGGCTCAAACAGCTACGGCCAAAGCTACAGCCGCAGCCAGGCCAAGAACACGATCCGCCTGTCCACCCTCCCCAAGGAAGACTCGAGCTCGACGCGCGAACTCGCCGGTGTCGAAGAAGGGGGCTCCATCTCGTCCGACTTTGAGAGCCACGCCCTCGACAGATATCGCGGCAACATTGCTACTGTCACCGGACCCAGCGGCGCGACCGACTCGGATGACCATATCAACGGTGGGGGTTTCGGCGGGGGAATCATGGTTAAGAACGAGACGGTGGTGAGGGTATCGACGGCAAAGGGACATCGGGATCGGGGGGACATGGCGTAATGATTTGGTTCATTCGAACCGTCTTCTTTTACTTATGTGTTTCCTCTGATCCCTCTGAGGGAGTGTGGCGGAGTTATGATACCAATGATTTGGTTCGTGTTAATGTGACTATTCTATAATCGAGGACGTTTCTATTCTACATGTGCGCATGCATGTCTGCAAACTCCCGAAGACGCGCAATTTCATCTCCCTGGTGTTACATGATGCTCTGCCGGGCGGGCATGTCTTGGGGGGTTTCATCTCGGGACGCCTGGCCCAGTACGCCGCATGCCGAGAATCTTTGGCTTTGGGGTTATTGTACCGGTGATCCAAGTGTGAGAATGTGCACTTTTAACGAGGCTGGGGCTGACAAGGAGAGCTGGGGCTGTTGAGAAAGGAGGTGAGGTGACAAAAAGCTTCGAGTTGTTGGTACTGATGCCTACGAAAGGAGGAGGGGGATAGTAATAGGTCAGCATGATCGTTGTCACTGCTGTGAATGAAAAGTTGAAGTGGCGGATGGATAACGTTGGCAGTCCAAAGGGCAAGATGCGCCTGCAGGTGGAATGGTCGACACAATGGTCACTATGCTCCCTCGACCATAGAAGTGCCAGCAATTTAAGAGTGGAATAAGCTTCGACTCAAAACTTTCCGCTTCATACTACTGGTTCTTTTCCTTCATGATTCATGTTGTCTTGTGTTCACCTTCTGCACATCACCGTCCCCTTTGCATGCCACCTTCACCCATGTCCACCAGTATCAAGCCGGCAACTTTTCGCCCTTTCTTTATTTATTCTCAAACTCCTTCACCAGGTAGTTGGTGTTGCTCTCGTCTTTCTTTATACGAGTTCATCCTTCGATCACCAAGACGCAGTCCTCGGAAAAGAGATTGGCCCAGAGCATGGTTGACAGCTACGATATCGTTTCCCCAAGCATCCAACAGGGCGTCCAGTTAGATCGCGAATGCATCCTACACTAGCACGCCACCGAGCTCAGTAACCTAAATCTCCCATGACGTCTTGACATGTGATGACCTCCGAGGACACCTACTAGTTCGCCCTGGGGTGCTTCTCGGGCCTCTCTTCTGAGGTGCATTCGGAGAGACGTGTTGATTCTCTGGAAATTCGAGTTTCTCACTCATGGAACGTTCTACGTGGCGACATGCAGGATGTTTCTCTTTAGCAATATTCACAACTTGCCCATGATTCACGCGACAACAGATGACCGTCACCACTCCCTACACCGATCTCGGCCCTGACCCCTACTAGGTTGACATGCTCGGGGACGCTTCTTTGGTAGGGCAGGGCAACAAGCCCTTGCGTTGTGTAGTTCTGGTATGGTTCCTCTGATCCGTCTAATTGAGGGTGCCAAACTTACCTATTATACCTACCAACTAATTAATAGAGGCGTTTCGTGGCAACGGATTAATGAGGAGCCGGGCTGATTTCCCCGCCCCTCGCGGCCTGATCTGATCACCTTAATCGAGGTTGACGCGCACCCACCTTGACCACTAGCTAACCAGTAGGTTTGTTCAATCTATGCCGCCATGTCTTGGAAACTCTCGAAAAGTAAGCGTTTCACATGCCCTCGCTTTGCCTATCAGGCCGACCATGACCTCACCCACCGCCAGCCACGGCTACTTCCTTAACAACTCATCATATATTCTGACGCTCTGCTTTTGGTCTTGCACATTAACTTACATTGCACTCCCAACAGAATTACAAACCCGTTTAGGCCCGGGGCAAAATTTCTCCAGTACTCCATCTGGGCCCTCAGTTTCGGAACATGACCCAGAGACATCTACCACCGCCAGTGAAGAGGCGGGGAGCTCCGGTGTGTTCAGGAAGGAGTTGTATAATCTACGAGGCCCGTCTAATGTTTGTTGCTGCAGTCGATGGCCTTACCCAGACGCCCGTGGTGAAAACACAGAAACCCGGTATCCTCGTCGTTGCCCTCCACAAAGGACAAGGCTTCTCGCTCCCCGAGCCACATCAAAGTCTGTTGCTCACACCCGGTTCTGGCTTCGGGGAGAAACCCACCAAGTATGGACGCGCATCTAACAAGTACCTGCCTTATGCCCTCTTGGACTTTGACAAGGTCCAAGTTGTCACCAACTCCGTTGACGGCACGCCGGAAAACCCATCCTGGGCTGGCAACACGCAACATAAATTCGACGTGTCCCGAGTCACGCCTCTCACCGTTCATCTCTACATCCGCAACCCAAATGCACCACCCAGTTCCGGAAGGAGTCAGGACATCCTCATCGGCAACCTGCGAGTCGACCCCCGCTTCGACGAGCCATACAAGGAGGTTCGGTGGGTTGACCTACAACACGGCACTGGGAAGCTGCAACTAAGCCTGGAATACACTGAACCCCAGGAGACAAAGCTCAGCATCGACAACTTCGAGCTGCTCAGGGTCGCCGGCAGAGGTGGCTCTGGGAAGGTCTTGCAAGTTTTCAAGAAAGACACCAAACGTATCTACGCCCTCAAGACCATCCGCAAGGCAAAGCTCATGGCTCGCTCCGAGGTAGCACATCATGTGGCTGAACGTTCCGTCCTCGCCCGAATCAACAACCCTTTTATCGTTCCACTAAAGTTCGTCTTTCAATCGCCTGAAAAGCTCTATGTTATCCTCCCTTTCATCAATGGTGGCGGATTATTCCATCACCTCGCCAAGGAGCCGTGCTTCGATGTCAACAGATCTCGATTTTATACAGCGGAATTAATTTATGCCCTCGAGTGCTTACACGGCTGTAATTTTATCTGCCGCAACTTGAAGCCAGAGAATATTGTACTTGATTATCAGGGACATATTGTTCTCTGTGACTTTGGGCTTTGTCAGCTTGAGATGAAGGATGACGACCAAACTCATACCTTTTCCAGAACCATGGCGTACCTCGCCCCCGAAATACTTCTTGGTAAAGGGCATACCGAGACGGTGGATTGGTGGACTCTTGGAGCCTTCCTTTATAAAATGTTAACTGGCCTACCTCCGTTCTATGACGAGGATACCGATGAGATGTACCGCAAGATCGCTTCCGAACCCTTGACCTTCCCAAGGCCAGAAGTAGTTCCCCCAGAAGCGAAGGATCTTTTGACCAAGTTGCTTAACCGGAATCCAACAGAGCGCTTAGGTGCTAACGGGGCCACCGAGATCAAGTCCCATTCATTCTTTGATACGATAGATTGGAAGAAACTCATGCAACGCAAGTACGAACCAGCTTTCAAGCCCAATGTCGTATGTCTCGCCTTCTTCATCTCAGGCACAGCCCCATCGCAGCATTGAGAAATGCTAATGAGTCCCCTTTGCAAAGGTTGATGCACTCGATATCACTCAGTGTGGCCCGGGGTTTGTCTCGGAGCCGGTCCAGGATTCATATGTTGACGACCCTGACCTACTACAGACGATGCTGTGAGTATCCACCAGCCCCCAATCTATGCTTGTCCATATGCTGCAACCACAGTACTCTCTGGCGGTGCTTAAGAGTGTCAGAGTATGTTGCGAATTCGTACTCATACCAGTCTCGCAGGAACCAATTCGCGGGTTTCACCTACAGTCGCCCCGTGGAGGGACTGAATGATGCAGGCGGCCCATCGTAGATCTGGAATTTTTGTCCATCTTAGGCCATACCACTCTGAGTGGCAAGAAATCTTTGATTGCGTCAACGGCGGCGTGCGTTTTGGCTTCATGTATTTCGTCGGTCCTTATCCGCTCGACTGTTCTCGCACCTACTTCCCTTTGGCATATCTCTTTGTTTATCGGAAGGTGGTTTTATATCTAGAGCAAAGAAACCAATTAGAGCTCACTGGCGGACTAGAATATTACACCCAAAACTTGCATCAGTATGTTGTAACACTTCATATTGGTTGGTGGATTCAATACGCCAACGTGCCATCCACTTTGAGTCCAAGGGTCATCCTCTTTTATTGTAGTAATGGCCGGGCCGCGACTAGGTATATCTTCTGATTACCTGAAGTGGAATCCTAGTAATGACTACAGGCTACTTGACCTTCGAGTGATACATTGGGTTGGCGTCGTATGCAAGGTTCTTTAAATAGTAAAAATGGTCTCGTTGCATAGAGAACACGTTGTCAAGCGATGCTCTTTGACAAATCTTGCTCTTGCATCCGCTCATCGATCAGGATTTGGGCTCCCAGAAGATGACGATGATCAACTCAACAGACTGGTCCGTATCTAAGGACACGGAACAAGATTGGGTCGCAACTGATTCAGAATTGGGCAAGAATACATGATCAACAACTAGGCCTGGGTTTTGGCAGGCACCTGGATATGAAAACTACATGGGTGCATAAACCTGATACAGCAATGCAAGGTATCGAGTATGATGCTTTTTGGAATGTGTGCTATATTGCGCTATTTTAATAGACTGTCCCGATCTAGCATTTTGGAATTGAAAATGGTAAAAATCGCAACACGTATTAAGCCGATAGCCTTGCTGCTACAGAAACGAGAGAAGCCGGTCAGCCCAGAACCCTGCCAAGATAAAGAGTCCCCAGCTCCAAAGTAAAGGCGGGCGGGGGAGATCGACCAGATCCTCTGGAGGACAAAGTGACGTGGTTTTGGGCTGTTATGATATTCCGCACGGTCTGCTGGCTTAGGCGTCACAACTTCCGTCGCCACGACTTGCCACTCCTGCGGTGAAGCCGGAAACGACTTCGGAATAACGCAATGACATCTCGTTGCTTAAAACATATCCAGAAAGGAATATAGAGTTGATGAAACTGACAGTGGGTGCTTGGGCGAGACAGATCCTTTTATGAACTAGTAGAATTGCAACTCCGCCGGTGGGAGACCCCTGAGAGCCGACCAGTCCCTCTCTAGCATCCCATAACTGATGATATCATGCCACTGGCGATTATACCAGTACGCCTCCCTACTGCAGCCCTCTTTAGAAAAGCCCAGCATACCGTACAGTCCCTGCGCACGCTTGTTGTAGCTGGTCGCCTGGATAGATATGCGATGGTACGCGCCATGCTGGAAGGCCCAGTCGAGGACCCAGTTGATGGCTTCCTCGTCGTACCCCTGCCCCTCTAAGCTCCCCACCACTGAGATGTTGATCTCGGCGGAGCGGTGGCGTGCGCGCTCGGGCGCTACGCCGCCCAGGCCGAGGGCGACGAAGCCGATGGCGGTTCTCCCTTGTACGTTTTCGCCCGGCTTCAGGCAGATCAGGACTCCCAGGGTAGAGTTACCGAGTTCCCTGTGCAGCCAGTCTGCACCGCTTGTGTTCGATGGCTGGATGAGCCGAGGGCTGGAGAAGGCCGTGGTAGAGGGGTTGTTGACCATCTCGTGGTACAGAAATAATTGCTCTTCTCGACTTTTCTCTACCACGCGGTAGATAAGTCGTTGAGATTGGAATGCAGTGGGGTGCTGGTCGGTGAACATGATTGGTATCTGAACGTTGGTAGGATTGTCCGGAAATGATTGAGTCAAAATATTCTCTTCTTCCTCCCTTGTATCTGGTTTCATACCTTGGATGTGGATTGGGCTGTGTTCTTCTACTGATGTGCTTGCTCTTATCCGTCTGAGGGTGGCAGAGTTATTATATGGATGTTTGATGACGGTTGAATGTTTGTGGGATATCTGGAAATAATTAAGTTGAAATGTTTCCCCCTCCTGTTTTATGTATCTCGTTTCATACCTTTGACGTAAATTAGAGAACCGTGTTCTTTTGTTCTTTTGTTCACATGTTTCCTCTGATCTATCTGACAGTGGTAGAGTTATGATACCAACGTAGAGAACAGAGGATCGGAGGACGGAGGACAAGGAAGCAGAGAGTCAAAGAATGGAGAACCGGTAAACACCAGAAGAGACGCCAAAAAATAATACAAAGCCTAAAGAACACATGATCACGTCTCTCTTAGCACCATCTGCGGCGACTCTCATGCTGCTCCAAAGTCCCTCCCGCTGTTAGCCAAGGCTTCAGTTCCGTGATGCGTCGCTGCGCTTCAAGAGACACCGTGATGAGGTGCATCCCAGATGTGCGTCTGCTCTCTTCCGGCCCAACCTGCACTCGCAAGGTTCGCTCTCGCAGCCTCGCATATTGCATTCACCCCTCGTAGTCACTGCTCAACCAGACCAAAGCCCCGGACCGTGGCGATTATGTACTCTCTCAGCTACCGTGTTCATTTGCATGATGCTGGAGATGTGAAAAGATACTGTGTTTTTTTGCAGTTTTGTGAGCAAGCTGTTCTTGACGCAGCCGCAGTGCAATTCTGATAGTGTTCTTTTGGTGATGTATTTCCTTTGACCCTCCTGATTGACGGTGGCAGAGATGTTCTGGTAATGTACCCTCCCAACTTGGCGATCATCGTGAGTGGTCGAAAGCCTCGGAGCTGACTTGACACTCGGTTATTGTGCCGGCGTAGACGATAATACCGTACCAGCCCGTAGAAGGTCCAAAGTTTTAGAAGAGATCTGTCAGTATCAAGGACTGCTAAACCCCGGCTCGTTGGGCGATTTGCAGCCCCCGGCATCCCGTCTGGTTATTGGCCACCTTTCTCGACGAGGTTTGCCCGAGCGAGCCCTGTTCCGTTCTCAGCATCCAGGATTCTCACGTACGCAATGCCACTGGACCCCAGACCCCCGTCATCGATTAGGCAGCAGCTCCAGTTTGGCAGCAGTTCCAGGAGCCACGTAGTCCTGCGCCTTGTCGGGCAAGTCGTCATTGTACCTCTCCGCCCGTCGCCGTGTGCGGATTTCGCTTCGGCGCTACTAGACGGGCTGAAGACACGGTCAAGGCCGGATACCGCGAGGGTGTCGATGTGCAAACGAGCACTCGGTGCGCAGACGAGCAAGTGCGAAAGGACGCAGGTAAATCCTTCTCTGGAGGGAGTTACAGCTTAAAAGGACCGGGTTCAGGTCTCCTCCGATAACGGTGATGGGAAAGATGCCAGCATGTACTGAGCGGTTAATGCGCAGTGGCCCAAGGTTTCGGTCATCGTCCGGTCGAGTGAAGCACACGAATTTCAAGGACAGTGTTGACTCACCGGGAGAGGGACTGAGATGTCAAGGGCAAGGTTAGAGAGAGCTGCATAGAGTGGACCGTTTACTGTATACTCGGAGCTTGACGGATCCTAGTCAAAGGTTATATCCGCATCAGTCCGCATTCGAGTTCCGACAAGGCAGGCGTGTGCTTGAGAGCTGACGTAAAAGATCATTGCTCACACCCCTTGCTCCTGGCAGAACTTGGAGTCGATGTTATCAACCAGGCGAGATCTCATTGTCGGATGTCTCTTCTCATGCGCTCAGATGAACCAGCAGCCCGACACCAAAGGAAGATAGTATAGTCTTTCTAACAATATGAGCTTTTCAAAACTGCAAGCCCTGGACTACTGATTTCCCAAATACGTAGGTTCAGGGTTAACCTACATCAAGTCACAGATTCGACTGCTAACTTTTCCCGGGCGAACAAAGTTTCTGCACATCGTGTTCGCAGAGGTTCGCAGAAATCTAAAGTTATTTGTGCTTTCTCCGAGTTATTATTGGTGTGTTGTATGCTTGCTGGAGACTTTGTTCTCTGGTATATAAAGCCGGTCAATCTCTTTGACAGGAAGGGTTTTCTTCATAACGATTTCATCCTTGACCCTCAACATCACAATAACCTCATCTTCTAGAACTCATATCATAATCCTGTCGCCATCAGGCAGACTAGAGAACACGCACGAAAAGAGCACACCATCGTTACACGATATTGGTCTTCTCGAGTCTTCGCCGCCATGTCCAACTTGACTCAAGAGTAAGCACACCCATATCTTCTTCGGGTGATGTCTGACCGACACGACAGGATCCTCATGTCCCCCATGATCAAATTCATCGTTGGTCCCGAGGGGAAAGAATACACAATGCACAGTCTCCTTGTTGCCAGTCAGTCACGCGCCCTGAACACCCTGGCGAATGAACAGATGGAGGAGGCTGCCGAGAGCTGTGTCCGCTGCGAGGACGTTGATTCAGACACCTTCCATCGTTTCGTCCAGTTCGCGTATCAGGGAGACTATGACGACGTCAAGCCCTGCCCGAGAACGCCCCAGCAGAGCGAGGCAGGGCCATCAGACCATCCCTACCACCCTCAGCAAAGTCACGCGGTGCCTTTATATGATGGGGATGTACCTCTACAGAATCCTGCTTCCAGCGCCGGCTCGGAGAACCATGGATCAGCTCCCCATACGCTGGCTGGCCAACAACAAAGCAGTAGTAGGGACAATCCCGGGGTTCTACCACTACATGCAAATCCCTATATTTGGACAGCTCCAGTTAGCCAACCCCCAAGGGTTTGGAGCTACCCGATGGCGCCTCGTGAAGGGTCCAGCCGAACTCTACGGGAAGAGTTCGTCAACCTCTACGTGGATGGGCCTCGCGCCATGATGAACGCCCTCGGGATGGTCCAAGGCGATGGCCAAAGCTGTGCCCACGTCTTCCTGGCACATGCCCGCGCATACGTCTTTGCAGACTTCTGGGACGTCAAGGGGATGCGGTGCGTTAGCGTTTGGAAGCTTTGGTATGCCCTGGGATACTTCCGGCCGACGGGCAAGGGAGCCGAGGACATCGCAGAGCTTGTGCGCTATGTCTACAAGAATACCAGTCCTGGGGCAGCTGAGCCCGACGACCTGAGACGGCTGGTGAATCTGTACACCGCTGCCCACGTCGAGATGTTGTGGGAGAATGCGGCGTTCCAGGAGGCGATGGCGACGAATGGCGAGTACGCTCAAGGGTTGATGTCGTATGTGGTAAAGCGGATAAAAGGGCAATAGAAACTATCCACCTATGCATGAAAACCCGTGCTTACAGTCTCTGTGTGATTCTCCCACCTACGGCAAGCTTGTAAGAGCCGCAGCATTGGTCACATCCAAGTCTGTTGCCGGCGTCGATGAACGCCACTAGTTTTGCGTCAGGGCTCAACCAGCCAGCACCACTGCAGGTCATCAGGTCAGTAATGAAAATTATTTGGATACAAAAACAAGCGACAGAAAAGTTTTCTAGAAAAAGAAGAAGCAAGTTTCAAGAGAAAAATTTTCCAAAACACGGAGAAGAACGGGAACATGGGGAGGGGGGAAAAAAAAGGAAACAAGAAAAGAAAAGCCAACGTCTCGGCCGGTCTCTCTATGACTCAAAACAAAACAACAAACATCCTTGGTGTAAAAAAAAAAAAAAATTCTTTATTGGCCGGGGTGCAATACACAGCCGCAAGGTAATTTTACCAGGTGGTCAGCATCTCATTCCATTCCAGCCCAGCTATCACTCCCGGCTTTCCCTTGATGCGAGAAAATACGGGGAAAAGGCCAGTGCTGGATTATGCACAGGCAGTAAAAAACCAAGAAAAAAAAACATCCAAATAGTTCAATCTCTGTGGGCAAAGACGTCATTCCAGCGGCGGCGGCGGGGTTATTGGGTTCAATTATCGGAACCCAACTGACGAGGCCTCAAGGGAGACGGCTGGGATGACCCTGAGATTTTAAGATTACTGCCAGGTACGCCGAGGCCCCTATTGGCAGAGACCCCTGCCAAGAGTGCCAGAGCTCCCGGTTGGGCACCCTTGGGTGCTGCCGGGTATTGTGTCAATGCACCCCGCGTCAGGGCCTCTGGTCCCCTGTGTCTCCCGCTGCTGGACGCACATATATGGGGGGAGGGCCTACAGCCTGCAGCCCATTGTGTTTTGACACATTTTTTCCTCCCACAGACAACCCTCAAGCAAGGCGGGCGAAGTCATTAGTAGCCTTTCAACTAGTGCAGTTATGGCGCCACTACTAAGCTTCGCCCAGCTGGAGCAGGCTGCTCTATACATTGTTCGTCTCGTCGCGGACATTCCTGGCCTGGAGAACACGCGTCTCGCCATCATCGGCGACCTGGCCGTCGCCAAATACCTGCCCGAGCATGTGCGCGCAGCAGTGAGTTATCTCGGTCTCTTCAGCCAGGGGATACTATCTTGTCTAACAGAGTCATACAGAGCATCGACCTGGTCATCAGCAAGTCCTCGTCGCCCGGTCGCGTGAGAAAGGAGATTGTCGGCCACCCCATCACTCCCCTGATTGAGAAGTCGGGAGCTGTGTTTTACCGACACACGAGCGGCTGGGAGATTGAGGTGAAACTCATCCCCGACTGGCTCTGCCCTTACCTCCCGGACTCGGCGATGAAGGTGAAGGACGTCACCAGCGAGAAGACGTTGCCCTACACCTCGCTCGAGGACATGATCATCTTCAAGATGGACGCTTGCGGTCTTCACGAGAACGACGCCAGCAAGCGGCGCGATGCGTGTGACGCCGCTGGTCTTCTGGAGCTGGCCTCGGAGCACGGCGCGCTCAAGCTGGACGAGGACAAGACCGAGAGAGCTGAGGAGGCTTTGGCGGACATGGTTGAGTTTTCGGGTTCCGAGCACGACAAGAATTGGTGGCAGCGGTGCCTGGGAATGGTGCCCGACAAGCCACGGACTCCCCAGGAGATCCTCTCGGACCTGGCCGACCAGCGACAGCAGCAGCCTCCCACTTCTCCTTCGTCCTCTCGCTCGTCGATCTACTCGTCCATCTCCCGAGCGTCGTCTTATGCAAGCACCAGCTCTGCGCACTCCACCAACTCGTCCGTCTCATCCATTCCTTCGCCGGATGAGAAGCCGGGTCTGGCCGAGAAGAATGGTCGCCCGCGCAAGATGAGCATCACCAAGAAGCCCAAGCACAAGCGACACACTTCGGTCGGCACGCTGAACGTTCACATGGGCAAATTGGACCTGGACCGGCCGGCGTCGCCGGGCATCGCTCTCTCGAACCGCATTTGAACACTTGTACAGGAGTTGGGTTGTTGTGTATATTGTTGGCTGACTTGTACTACTTTTTCACGATACCCGGAAATTTTTTGGTCTTTTAGCGTATTATTAATGTGTACCTATACAGCAAAAAAAGGGACGGGTTTGGAAAAGTTTCAGGTTGGGAAAAAGTTTGGAGTTGGACTGGATGGGTTAGATGATGGTTCACGCAAGGTCATGTTTTGGGAGGATGTATTATGGGTGCTTGATGTTGTCGTTGTCTAGATCTACTTTCTCTTTCTATTTTCCTATGTTGTTAGTTGATCAGCTTAGATATCCGTCTATTTCATATTGTATATTTGATTGCTTCTTCAAGACTTGTTTCTTGTCTATGGTGCTAGTTCAACCAAGAGTTGCCTTCGTGAGCCTATGCCCATTCTGTAGCGACTGCACGTGGTGCCTATAACTTTAAATTGACTTCATCGTACACCTACTAGCGCTTCCTATTCACACAGTGGTTGTCGGTGGGCGCTGATCCAAAATGAGACTTGGGAGGGCACCAGGGCGGACAGGCACCTTCAGTTCTAGCGAGGATCACCAAGCCAGAGACATTGACGTAGTAGAACCAGTCTGCAAAGTCGGCCGCCCGTGTGCACCTTGAGTCATTTCTTGAACCGCGTGGAGTGGATTTCTGTCATGCATTGCGGCAACCTGCCTGAGACGCCGGGTGGTCTGCATCTTGTCCCCAGTACAGAGGAGCATTCCTTTGTACAGGACTAGGCTGTCGATGCCTCAACGTAATGTGGTTGTAATCCCGGCTTCGCTTGTGCAATATCAGCGGCTCGGTGAGCAGGAGGTGCATCGGCTGATACCAGAATCCGCATCCTGACTCGCTGGTACAACATTGGGGGCGACTTTGCAGCCACACTTTGGGTATGGATGGTCGCTCCTTTGCACTTTCGCTGCTTATCAAACGTCATCCTACAGCAGTTTTCAGCTCTGAAATTCTCGTGAGGGGCACACGCATCCTGTGAAAGTATAGCAATTGGAGTTTAAATCAAGAAATCCACATCTCACCATGCTTGGTCAATACCGAACCCAGCTTTCTTCTCCTCAAACATGGTTGAATACCATCTCACCAAGCACTTCGGCCCGGACGTACCACGGCATTGAGATCCCTGCCGAGTGGCAGCTGTGGGAGGACGCCTTCTTCGACCGGGTCAACGCAACGCTTGACGAACCCAAGACCAACGCGACGCTGATAAATGGCGGATGCAAAAACGAAGACGAAGACCCTCTCAATTGCACCGTCACGTGCAGCAACTCGACCTACATGTTCAGCAAGCCAGAGAATCTCTGGAACTGCATGACCTTGGGGACGGTGGCCAAGATGGTGGTTCTGACCAAGGACACCGTCGACCCGGAGAATGAGAGGGAGATGGACGAGACGTTTCATTTCGGATCGCTGGACGGGATCGATGAGCTCTTCATCTTCAAGACGATGCGGAAGTGCATGTGGCAGTCCTGCTCGGATCCCATGTACGGGAGATGCGCGGATGGCTTGTTCCAATTTGAGTGCGACCAGCTGCTGCCCAATAACATTCGGGATTTTGGCGACCTCATCAAGAACCGGTACTGCCAGGAGGCGGATGCGGGGGTCGACTCTGACATAGCGGGACAGGGTGTAAGTGCCCTCGAGTTTGTGCCCGGTTCTGTTCTAACAGCCCCAGGTTCTCATCTCGTACATCATCCAGTACCTGCTTGTCCTGGTCTTTGGTCTCTCGTTTAAGCTCACGTCTCGTCGGGAGCCTGATACCATATGGACACGGACCTGGGACCGTATACGACACAAACGGGCTCGCAAGGCCACCCAAAACCTTCAAGAGGATAGTTCGGGATTCAGCTTGACCGAAAACTTTCCTCCCGCTGTGGCAACTACTCTGACCGACCTCCAAGAAGCGCAGGCACTCTTCATCGCAACAGTCTCCGTCTCGACCATCTGGGTGTTTGCCGGATATACGGGGCTGGCCAACGTGGTGTCCATCTTCTCGTACGTCATCAACAGCGAGATCGCCAAGGGCATCGTCTTCGCCGGCATGTTCCCCCTGGTGATGCTGCAGCTGATCCTGCACAGGTCGGGCCACCGGCTGAAGTACACTCTGCTCTTTGTCCTCCTCAACTGGGTCCTGATCTGGATCATAGCCCAGGGGCAGGAGATTGACGCTGTTTCGTTCTGGGGGCATCTCAAAGAGTCGTCCACGCTCGAAGCGTGCGGCCACAACCCGGGACCGATGTCGTATTGCCAAGGCCCGAGAAACGACGGCGAACTCAAATATTTCAGGACCACGATGAAGACTAGACGGATCATTCACTTTCTGATTTCGGTTCTTATCGTGGACTGGTTGATTCATCATCGCTTTGAGAGCCCGCCAGGGTGGTTTGAGAGATCCTGGGCTGGCAAGGCCTTTCGCCAGGGGCTGGAGAAATCAAAGAACTCTTGGGTTGGGAAAGTCCTTGGCCAGGTATCAGACAAGTTCAAGGAACACCCCTGGGTCGAGGATGTCTTTTGGGCACTGGTGCAGGCACTTGCCCTTGCTCTGATGGGCATTGGGCTCTACGACATGTTTGAAGTCTTCTTTCGACTTTACAGTGCTGATGACGGCCTGAGTGCGTGGTCGTTTGGACAGCTTATCGCAGTTGCCATCTGGCTTCCGGTGGTGTCCAAATTCTTCAACTTGTTGATTGGTAAGTTTTTAGCCATCCCCCTTTTCTTACCTTTAGTCATATTGTGCATGATTGTTAATTATCTTGGAAATAAGTCGGAGTTAAGGAGGGCATGGAAAGCCGGATCGACAAAGACTACGAGTTGAAGCACCGCGGACAACCTTTGTCAGCTGAGCAGGGGCCTGGGGGCAGTGAGCTTGAGGATGCAAGCTTGATGCGCACTTTTGACAGAAACAGGTGGAATACTTGAGGGGCGAATATGCTCGACGAAGTTTCGTGAGAGGATGGTGCCTATAGTATCAGAACTCAGTTCTGATGCATCCTAAGAAGTTACTTTGCGATGCATTCCTCCGACCTTGTTTCATCAAAGCACCTATCCAGCTACAGGTTCCGCGCGTCAAAGAAGTCGAATCCAAAGCCAGAGTGTTCGTTTCCAAGGTGGCGGTCTTCGAGTGGTGGGTTGCCCGGAGCACGAGACAAGTATCTACAAAGCCGTCTTTCCACTTCAACAAAGAAGACGTTTCTTTTTACATGTCTGGCACCATTGGCCCGACGCTAGCATAGTTGTCTAATAATATGTGACAAAGAAGCCCCTCCTTGTGGGCTGCTCATTGTACTTGAGTAGCGGTCACAACCCCTTGTTCCTTTGTGGAGGAACAAGGCTCTTTCAACTCCCCTCTGTATGCCTCCTTTGAGCGAGAATTCCTGGTTGCATCGCTGGAAGAGTTAGAACTTGGCCCCGATAGATGAACCCGTGAGGTGCTATTTTGCCTCTTTGTGGCTATAAAGGTAGCCTGCGAGCCGACGAAATGCCTGTTTGTGTAAAGATACTACGTATGTTCTTTTGCTAACGCGCTTTCACTGATACATCTCAAGGTTTTATCATAACAGGCACTGTTTTTTTTTTGTTCTCCCTTCGACCTTGCAAAACCCACATAACCCTGCACTATTGCGGTTTCCACTCATCTCAGAAGTCTCGGCCGTCTTCAGCTTTGGCGACAATGACAGATCAACGAGAGTTCTCCGAGGACCTCATTTCAGGGCTCACCTTTTCTCCGGAGCCGAAACTGGGCGAACTTATTCCTGACATGCCCCCCGCCGAGCCCTCAACCATAGAGCGGCAGTCTGGAAGTTGGTCGCTCGGCCGACTCGATTTTCTGGCTCTAGATCACATACTTCTCGAAATTCTCGAACTCCTCGACTTTTACTCCCTGTCCCGGATTTCCTGTGTCTCTCTCGCAGGAAGGATGATCGTTGCAGGAAAACCATCTATCTGGAATAAGCCAGAGCACGATCTAGAGAAGCCTCCCTTCACCACACCAGATGGCGCCGAGGCAGGATTACCATCATATCGACTTATGATGAGGCATGCGCCAACAGTATTGACCGCGTTGGGACGAATAGCGCTGCTTCGGCACCACTCGGCCAGGTTGCTCCGACTAGTACTCTTCCAAGAGGAATGCGTCTCCTGTTCTCAATTCGGGCCTCTGTTATTCCTCCCGACGTGCGAGAGAGTCTGCTTCACGTGCCTTCGCTCGAACCACAAGCTCCGCTTGGCGGGCTTGACCGCCACAAAAAGGCTGCTCCGCATTACGGACGACGAGATACAGAGAACACCCATCATGTATAGCATTCCTGGCTCTTTCGGCATGGGGTACGCGAACGTATATCCCGAGAGTAAGCCTTTCGTGACCCTTGGCCAAGTCGAGCAGCTGGGGAAAGATATATTTGCCAAAGGGTCGCTTTCGGCCACCACTGTCAGAATAATTGCCAAGTATGGCGGGGTGGCATCCATTCGCATGCCTACCTTGGCTGGTTCAGATCCTGATTCACATGCTGATTATGGGCGACTGTGTGGAGGTTGCTGGCGCGAGTATGGGGTAAGATCGATCAAACTCGATGTTCTTAATAAGCTTGAGCCGGCAGGTACTGGCTGGGACCCTGATCTGCGTGCTGCGATATTGGGTAAATGTTGGTCACGTGAGGGGTTCGAAGAACACATCCGGGAGTGTAAAGGTGTGCATCAACTGATCGCTGAGTGGGAGGAAGTTGGCCAATGGGCAGGGAAAGATGACCAATCGACAGGGGAAGATGGTCAATCAGCGGGGGAAGACGGTCAATGAGCAGGGGAAGGAAGTATGGCAGTGATATTGGTAGAAAAATGAAAAATGCAATGCAATGCTAACAGATTGGCGGCGTAATAAGCCCGGATGTCCCAAGCTTCCCCGTGCACTCCTCGAGCAGAAATCTAACTACAATCTCTGCCGCCTCGAATGAATCATCATCTGCATCAATGGCCTCCAAGTAACCCTTCACCAGCCCGGGATCCCAGTCGACCCCGAAAGCCTTGACTGTTTCCCCATTGACGAACCGGTCAAACTCGAAGTGGCCCTGGTACGTCAAGACGCGACTAGGTTGATAGACGCCTTGGACAGGACACTGCGCCGACTTGCCGAATCCCAGCCAGCCCTCCGGGAGCCCGGACGGTGGCACCCGGACGGAGTCTGCATGTATGAACTGGAACTTGAGGCTCGCGGGTGTTGGTTTGGCCAACAGCCCCAGCGGAGTACTCTGATTGTCCTCTGGTCCAGGCGTAGGGGGTGCTTGCCCATGAGACAAAGTGTCTTGCACCCGAGTGAGTTCCCCGAAAGCTTTCCGAAAGTCTGGGTCGAGGGTGACTTCGTGGACGCCCATTTCCCAACCTTTTGGGTCCTTGGTAACTCCTACTCCGTACTGCCCCAGGAGGCTTTGGCAGATCATCTGATGGCCGTAGCAGCTGCCAAACATCTTGACGCTGGGATGCTGCCTGTACACTTGTTGGACGTAGCCGTCAAGTTTCTTGCCCCATGCGATATCATCGTAGGACGAAGCAGCAGATCCGGTAATGAGCAGAGCGTCGAATGCTGTAATGTCTTGCGGGTACTCGCCCTTGACGACGTCAAAATCCTGGGACGTGACGGTGTACGCGGGGGCTATTCGTGCCGTGGCAGCCGACAGGAGTTTGTGGAAGAGGGCGCCATAGGTAGGATACTTTTCTCTGACGACGGGCACCGGGATGTCGGCGTTGAGCATGGCTATGCGGATGGTCCGCGCCATGATTTTTGACCACGAGGACCCAAGTAGGTGGTGATAGAATGGAAGAGGTCAGCTGCCTTGAGAAGTTGTATGCGTTTATGAAATAGTTGTCGGCTATAATCTCTATATTGAGTGAAAATCAGTGTGGGTCTGGGTATTATTTCCTAAATGAGAAAAAATAAGTTGCCTCATTGCATATCGTCGGCCTTGGCCTCTTCTGCATATACCGAGATCCGAGAGTGTTTCACAGACCATATTATTCCAACATTGATAACTCTAAGACGTTATCGTCTTGTTAATATCGCGATACTATGCCACTTTGCAATAAATGAGCTTAAAG
>JABFFE010001781.1:0-10695 GCA_013623625.1 Fusarium setosum
GGTTACATGCATCAATTGTTTCACAGCGTGACTCAGTATACGAGAAATGTCGTGTTTTGCTATTCAAAGCTGGCCCCCCCTTGTTGTCGAATGGCACGGCGCTAGCGCTCACTTGATCAGCACTCTGGGCTACCCTACCCCCAATCCGAGAGGGCCTGTCATGGGCTCGGCGTGTTTTTCCCCCGCATGGCTTTCCGCCCTATGACCATCTTGCCCCCTTCCCTTGCTGTTGTGCTACAGTACAGGGCGGTTATCCCCATGTAACGTCACATGCAACAGTCGTCTAACCAACCCGTTGAGAGATTGGAATGCTGCACACCTTATCTCGCTTCTATCTGGGGTGTGGTGGTCCAGCCCTTTAAAGGCGGAGCACCCACCCTTAACACTACCTACCCCTTGGCTCCTCTAGCGGACTTTGCACCTGGAGAAACACAGCTAATTCCCCAGACTTTTTTCACACAATGTCCGTCAACGATCCCGCCACCACTCAAGCCTCCAAGGCTGAGCCTGGCCACCACGTCTCGGCCGATGCGACGGCCTACAACCCCGAGACCGGCGGAGCTGTCGACCTCCCCCACGGGTGGAAGTATCGACGCTTCAACTGGTTCGGCAAGATGCTCCCCTGGTATGCGTCGCCCAGGATCCAGCTGGGCATGGTGGCCTTTGTGTGCTTCTTGTGTCCCGGCATGTTCAACGCCCTCAGCGGGATGGGAGGAGGTGGAAAGGCCGATGCCACTCTAGCCGACAACATGGTTAGTACAACATCTAGTGACTACCGCGTCAAAGACAAGCATGCTCATCAATTCGAAAACAGAACACGGCCCTCTACAGCACCTTTGCCGTCTTTGGCTTCTTTGGCGGCACCTTTGTCAACAAGCTCGGCGTGAGGTTGACCCTGGCCTTTGGAGGCATTGGCTACGGCCTCTACGCCATCAGCCTGCTCGTCTCGGTCCACCACCACGTCCCCGGCTTCAACCTCTTCGCCGGCGCCTGGCTGGGTGTCTGCGCCGGACTCTTATGGACGGCCCAGGGCACCATCATGATCTCGTATCCGCACGAGAACCAAAAGGGCCAGTACTTTGCCTGGTTCTGGGGCATCTTTAACATGGGAGCCGTCATTGGTAGCTTGGTAAGCTTTTAAGAGACGCAGTCGACTGGGTCCTTTTACTCACACATCTTTTTAGATCCCCCTCGGTGAAAACATCAACGTCAAGGAGAACAAGACGGTCAGCGACGGCACATACATCGGCTTCATCGTCCTCATGTTCTTCGGCGCCCTCCTCGCCCTGACCCTGTGCAACGCCAGTGACATTGTCCGCAAGGACGGCTCGCGCGTCATCCTGATGAAGAACCCGACCTGGCAGAGTGAACTCGTCGGGCTCTACGAGACCCTCCGGTTCGAACCTTTTGTGATCCTCCTGTTCCCCATGTTCTTCTCGTCCAACTGGTTCTACGTCTACCAGCAGAACTCGGTCAACAGCGCCTACTTCAACACGCGGACCAAGGCCCTCAACAGTCTCCTGTACTGGCTGGCCCAGATCATCGCCGCCGCCATCTGGGGTTACCTCCTCGATGTTGAGAATGTCCGGCGTACCGTCCGAGCCAAGATTTCGCTGTTTGTGCTCTTCGTCTTGACCTTTGCCATCTGGGGTGGCGGGTACGCTTTCGAAAAGACCTACACCCGCGAGTCCGTCCACCCAGACTCGGGCTACATCCCCAAAGATTGGTCGGACTCGGGTTATGTCGGGCCCATGTTTCTGTACATCTTCTATGGCTTCTTCGATGCTGCTTGGCAAGCCACCATCTATTGGTAAGACCATGATTTTTTCATGTGTTCCTCTGAAAGTTGCTAACTGATAAAAAAAGGTTCATGGGTGCTCTGTCCAACTCGGGCCGTCGATCTGCCAACTACGTTGGTTTCTACAAGGGTATTCAGTCTGCAGGCTCTGCCGTTGTCAACAACCTGGATGCTCGCAAGCTCTCGTACAAGGCCGAGTTCATCAGCAATTGGGCTCTCCTGGCTTCATCTCTTGTGATAGCTGCTCCAGTCATTCTGCTCAAGATTCGTGACCACGTTGCTACTGAGGACGATCTCAAGGGCACTGACGAGACTCTCGCGGATGTCCTGCCCCCGGGTCATCCCGAGAAGGCTGTTGAACGAGACTAAACACCACTATTGGGTAATGGGAAGATTGTGATATAATGTTGGAAGATGAAGCGGATTTTGTAGTTTGGATTTAGCGTCTGAGCAATGTTACTACTATATGAATTCAAGATAGTGTTTGGATTTTTTGTGCTTAACAAGGCCTTGTAGCTGCCAGTGTTCTTCGTAGTCAAAGTGATTTTGGTTACTTGCACTCTTACTTATGGTCATGTGCGAATGCCGCAGGCTTGATATCGTACATGATCTTCTAAAGTACCCATTGAATTTTGGCTTCAAGGACATTTGAATTCTCAGAGCACATGTTGCATGTACAGAGGCAGTACCAGGGCGGATTTTCACCATTGAACGTCGGAGGAAATGATTAAATCAATAATATTTGAGGTGAAGCAGCTTTGGCCACACTAGGCTAACCTCTCAACATGCTCATCACTATCATTATCCGATGCTCTCATTGCAACCCTTTAGACAAAGTTGACATGGCCAAAATACTTGCTAATGTGAAAACTAGCCTTGTTGGGGGGACTCCAAGCACCCAGCTCCTGGTCCGGATACGTGGACGGGCTGGTGATGGTGCGGAAGAAATTCATCCTCCACTTTGTACCCTTGGCCGCACCGTCGTCGACGTTGAAGAGGCCCAGCGGGATCTTGACCTTGCTAATCCAGCACTCAGCGTGCTTGTCCAGCTTGGTCGTGGCAGAGAAGCCGTCGGCGGCCGGGTCCGAGACGAACAAGTGATCGAATGGCGCGCCCTCGGCCCTATCCTTGGACGGGTTGTAGACGAAAGCTTGGTACGTCACGTTGTTGGGGTTGACCTCAAACTCCAGGTACGTCTTGGGGTCGTCGGTGCCCTTGTAGATGAAGGCCTCCATGACCTCGTACTCCCAGATGTCGTCGTTGGTGCCCTGCTTGGGGTCAAAGTAGAAGTTTGTCTCGTTGTGGGCGACAAAGGTCAGCGAGAGCGAGGTTCGCGTGTAGCAGAGGTCGACCTTTGTGAGAGGGAAGTCGGTCTTGTCGGGGACCGACTTGGAGTACTGGATTGTGCCGACCCTGGGGCATGCTGGGACGTTGACGGAGGGGACTTTGACGGCGGTGGCCAGAGCCGAGAGAGCGACGACAGCAATGGCCGAGGAACGCATCGTGAAAGTTGTGGTTGCAATTGATTTGACTGGTGATGATTGAGATGAAAGGAAGAAAGAAAGAAAAAAAAAAAGGTAACGAGAAATTGCATGTCAGCTTCAGCTCCGAGAGCTCAAAATTGGGGAATGCACCCTGCCGATCCCTGGTCATCTTGTGGAAGCAACCTACCAATGTCTCCGAAGCGAGGAGCAGGAGCGATGGATGGTTGCCGAGGGAAGCTAGGATGCACCCACCACCATAAGACCAGCTGCCAAGTTGGGGACAAGCGTCGTGTCTTTGGTGCAACCCTACAACATTTGTCAAATGAAACCGAAACATTTTAATTTGCAACGTAGCACGGGGAAATGGAAAATGTCTTATCACCTGGGCTGTCAAAGGTAGTACTGTACGGCTGCAAAGTTAATTAAACGTGACAAACAGTCTCTCTCTCAGGCGTCGATCTTCGCGCGGGGGAAAATCTAATCTAATAATAGAAGGAACCGAGTCCGGCGCTGGGGAAACTATTGTGGGAATAAACGAGGGCGGGCCACAGCAGATCTGTGGTTCGAGCATGGGCCGACGAGTAAGCAGTGCGGCTGCATGTCGGTCGGGGCCATGAACCAACCAATAAATCACACATCTATTGACTATTGCTGTCGTGACTCTCTGTACTCCCGTCATCCAACAGCCGTTCGCCAACCCCAGCCCTACAGCGTTTCCACATTTTCCTCTATCTCAAAGTGGTAAAGTTGCGGCCCTGGTTCATCCTTCTTTTGCAAGACATACTGTCTGATCCACCAGGACAACACCTCGTTCAACTGGGAAGACGCATGCCTACGGGTCGACACCGAGAACACATCGTCAAGCTCCTCCAAGTTAGCGCCGATCCACCTCAAGTACGATGATAGGAAACTTACATGAGAGTAATAGCCATGTAGCGAGCGCTATTGATGGCCCCGATGATCCAAGAATTGCGCCCGCAAGTGCCAACCGCCGTGCAGGCCTCGCCCGTATCCGCAATGCCAACAACCTCGGGGTAAGACAAGTTTGCTCCGTTGGATCCTGTCTGATCCCCACCCCTGGATGGCCGCGCCGATCGAGTTCATGATGATGGTAAAGTAGAGGGATTTTGGATGCCTCCAGCGATGCTCGACTTCAGTCCTCAGAGCTTCACGATCTTCCGTCGAGAACTCCTCAATTGGAATCATAGACACCAAAGCTTTGGGCAGCTAGAGTGCCTTTCTTGAAAATGTCTGCCTCTTCTGCCAGGCCATGGCTAACCGCAAATGCTTCAGCTTGTTGTAGAAGTTGTTCCTTGGGAATTCCAATCAGAGGGTTCTTGATGCCGAGTTGGATTAGCAACATGAAAAGAAAGGAGCCCATCTCTAAAATTTGTTAGTCCACTTACTCTCCAATTGTCAGTTGCGAGAAAACGTGTTTGTGCTCGACTTGTTCCACGTCCTCATACCGCCCTTTGCCGAGATGTTGGACATTGTGACTCGGTTGTTTGAAAACAAGGTACGATTCTGTGTCAGATATCTACCAAATAGAGATTTCAACAGTTCAAAGGGTTTCACAGAATATATGTCTACTCGTCTCCAGTGTAAGTTAACCTGGGCCCGATCCAGGAGAAGTGCTTGATACTATTAGATAAGGTGCAGCGACTACCCACTTGATCGGCCCAGAGGCTTGGTGCTGCTCAATCGGAGACAGGGAACCAGATGGTTCGGGTCCGCCGAAGAATAGAACTAGTATCAAACCCAGACAAGTTGAATCTTTGAGTCTAAGAAGTGTCTTGCTATTTTGCACTACGGCGGAACACTGCTTGTGCCACGATTGATTTCAAAACTTCTCTGGTTATCTTGAGATGACCTTGGCAATAAATACCCCTTGAAGCCCACCCCAAGCATTATCATAAACTATGATAGAGATCATCATACACATCATTTTAACATCACCACCAGGGCTATCACAAGAGTCATCATCAGCTCGTGGTGCTAACTAATAGCAAGACTTTGACTTCTCATTGGCGATCAATACTATGCCAACCTGACTGCCTTCTCCTGAGCTCCGTCAGTCTCGTACCTCACAAGTCCTTAGCACAGGCATACCCAAAGTCTTGGGAAGAATCCTCTAGAGCTTCCGAGCTAAAAACTTTCATCCACCAGTGGAAAGGAGCACGCAACTAGCCAGCGACAAGTAATAAGCCCGGTTTACGTTCGAATTACCAACCAAGTCAGGCCTAAAGGAACCATCTGCCAACATGGTAATGTAGCTTTCAATCTTTTGTTTGTCTTGGAAACCACTTTTCAAGTCCATCAATCACTCATAAACCATCTAAACCTTCAGGGCCATGGCAGACCTTTACTCAACCTTGCTTTGTATTAACAGCCTTTTTTTCCCTTGGGGTGAGAACAGCTTTCCAATGCCCAGATTCGAATTGCATGGTGATATACTGCCTAAAGTCGATGTCTTGACCAGACACTTCCACAACATCAAATCTGGAGAATATATTTGCAGCAATCATTCTCATTTCAGCCCAGGCAAAGCTATATATCAAGTTAGTATATTCAACTACCTTCTTCTTCTTCTTTTTTTACTCATGCCGTAAAATGGATCAACTTACTTGATGCCAATGCAAGAGTGCTTCCCTGCTGAGAATGGGTAATATGCATCCAGACTGTTCCATTAAAGTGATTCAGTTAGCAAATTCTGTTTTCAGCAATGGAAAATGTTTTTTCCTTGGAAAGGATATCCCCTACTCGGCAGCTGGAACATCTCCTCTCTCGGACTCTTCCAAGAATCTCTCGGGCAGAAAGCGCAAAGCGTCCGGGAAGTATTCCTCATTGCGGTGCATGTCGCGGTAGGATGCAGAGACGACCGTATGCGGCGGCAAGTTGTATCCCAAGAGCTGCACCCACTGATCTCCTGTGCGACGACCCATCTCGGAGGCAATGGGATGCAAACGGAGAGCTTCCTTGATGCAGGCATTCAAGTATCGGTATTTGGGGTCGGTCCGAACCGTCTTGCCGCTGATGATTTCATCATCCGCATCCAGAACAGGCAAGGAATCAAGGAGCTTGCTTCGTTTGTCTGGGTTGCGAGCCAGCTCGAGGAACAGACAAGCTGTTGTCCCAGACGTTGTTTCAGACCCTGCCAGAAGTACTTCGGACATCTGGTCAACAATGTCACGGGTGCTCATGGTTTTGAGCGTGTCCGGCTTGGCCCCCTCATCAATGAGATGCTGGAGCAGATCTTTCCTGGTGGCATCGGCAGCCCCATGGCGTCTTTGCACAACTGCATCGATGGCCTTTATAATTTTGAGCACAAATTCATGTCAGTCATCCACGATTTCGAAGATGCGGTGAAATATAGCTCAACTTACCAGAATCATCTCTTTGGGCCAGTCAAATTTGACGTCGATACCCAGGGCCCTGAGGAACCTCTTGACATATACAGTCTACACGCAAAGTATATCAATTAGAACCCTCGGTTTCTTTTTATTCATAAGAGAACGCGAATGGCTTACCTGGTACCGTTTGCTGAGCCCATCAAAGATAGACCTGGGAATCGACTTCCAGACCTTCTCATTTACCCCCTCCTCAATTTCTCCTGCTGGATTAGTTTGTCCGAAACCCCGACCAAATGAACACTCCCCCATTCTATTACATGGTATATATTAGGGTATCATCATGAAACTGACCAAGTTTTTTTACGAACTTACATGTCAAGCGCAACGTTGTGGAGATCGTCCATGAGGTCGACCTCGATGCAGTTGCTTCGTGGGCCATCATCAGAAAGAGAGGCCTGATACTTGTTGAGCAGGTCTCGGATAGTGCCTGCGAAAAAGGACTCAAGATTGTCGATGTAAGCAACCGTAAAAGCCGGCGAGAGAAATCGCTTAAGTCTCTTGTGAGGTATTGGGCGGCTAACAGCAAAGTGTTAAGTCATACTTTGAGCGAATCAAACAGCTTACATTTCTCCGAATAATCCGGGACTAAGCCTATCCCGGGATATCTCGGCATACATTGCCACTTTTGGAAGATCGATCTTGAGCAAGATCTGCTTCATGGCCTCCTTGTCGGAGATCCATATCTGCCGGGGACCAAGGCGGACAATCGAGCCGTACTGTTTGTGACTGCGTTCCACCAGCTTCCATATCTCCCCCGTGGCGAAGCCGTATCTCAAATGCATGGTGGTTGCGAACGCATACCACGGCCCAGGGATATGTCGCAGAGGAGACTTTAGGGCTTTGATCGCTCCCAAAGCAGACCGCGCCATCATCAATGATGTGACCAACAAGGAGACAAGCCAAACCTTGGTGATGATGTCGGAGGAGCTGAGACTAGCCGAATAGCTCGAAAAAGTAACATTTTCCATGGCTATAGCACGTGGTGGGAAAGTAGGGGAGTTGACAAGGGTTCAATAAAGTAATGTTTTTAACAAAGAGCTTGAGGACATTCAAAAACTACAAGGTAGGAGATGATGGATGATTTTATATTACTTCGGGGTATTAGTTAATTGCCCCCCTGATCTCTCACAACACGACCTCAACCTGCAGTGATGATCTCATGACAAATAGGTCATCATGTCCAGGCTTATCTCCTCCGCTCGTCCGAATAGTTCTGACCTATACAGATGGAATCTCTGTTTACTGCGTTTTGGATAGTATGATACAATCGCATGTCATCAATATGACATGTCATTTATTGCCAGAGATGTGGAAAAACACCCTGTTCGTTATTATCGTGAAGGCAAGCCACCCTTGACGGAGCAGTGCCGCGATTCAGGTAGATGACATGACATGCTAGTAAGTCGTCATCGGTTCGGATACACCCGGAATATACTGAAAGGCCGTTTCAGCTGCCGGTCTGAATGGTGCGGTTCCATCACAGCTCGGAATGATGATATGAAGACGCCGAGTCATGATGAACTAGGAATATATTTCCCGTTCCACCGCATAAGGTTCAGACCTATCCGAAGTATACTACCCTGAGGTAGCATCAAATGCCGCTAGGTCACTTTGCATGATACTGAGCGGCTATTGTGGGTATCAGATAGGGAACTTGTGGGATCATTTCCGGCTCTAACAGCACGACCCAGAGTGAGCATCGCCGCCTCCTCTTGCCTCACTCCGGTAGACGCGGAGCTTCTTCTTGCTCTCGTCCTCGTATATAGCGTACCCAATGTCCTATAGAGATAAGAGATATCAAAACGGCTGTACTATAATCAAGTTCTACAAACTACAAAATTAACCACCAATAGAGTTTGCAGCCCATTTTCTCCCACAACCCCTTCAGAGAAAACTTGTCAAAATGATTGAGAACGAGGACCAGAACGCTATTAAACACCAACGGAATGATGTAGGCTGCCATTTCAAATCATGACAGAACCGATGCTAACTTGCACCGCGCATCAGCAGATACAAGAAAAGGGCACTGATGAGAATTCGATCCCTGATATCCGTACTCTCCGGGATGCCATCCCAAGCCATTGCTTCACTCCTTCCACCTCCAAGTCTCTGGGCTTCTTGCTACGCGACATGGCCCTTGCCGGCACTCTTCTCTGGCTCGCCGTTCGTTTCATCCCCATCCTTCCGAGCTCTGTACTGCGAGCAGCCGCGTGGATTATCTATGGGTATGCCCAAGGCCTCGTTGGCACCGGCCTCTGGATCCTAGCTCATGAGGCGGGACATGGGGCCTTTTCTGGAAGCCCCAAGCTGAACGATCTAGTGGGCTGGGCTGTCCATTCTGTTTTGCTTGTGCCATACTTTTCCTGGAAGTTCTCTCACCAGCGTCACCACATGTTCACGGGTCACATGGACAAAGACATGGTGTTTGTGCCTGAAACTCGCGTCGACCACTTCGACAGGGTCCGGGCCGCGTTTGTGGACCCTGATCTCTGGGAAGACATTCCCGTCGTACAGCTCTCTCGCCTTCTTCTGCATCAGTTACTCGCATGGCCTCTGTATCTCTTCTTCAACATATCCGCCGGCAAGGGCAGCCTCCAGAAACCGTCGAAAAACAAGTTTCTCCAGAGCCACTTTGACCCCAGCAGTGCGATATTCCGTCACAGCGAAGCCATTTATGTCATCCTGTCGGACATTGGCATTGGCCTCACCATCGGGGCTCTTTACGCCTTTTTGGCCAAGCACAGCATGAGCAACTTGATGTTGCTATATGCGCAACCTTACCTCTGGGTTCATCATTGGCTGAGTATGTTTGTACAGGCACTATTTACTTGGAATTTGGGGGCTGATCAAGACAACTAGTTGCCATTACCTACTTGCATCATACGCACCCAGATGTCCCTCACTATACTACGAATGGCTGGACGTTTACCAAAGGTGCCTTGGCAACGATTGATAGGGACTTTGGTTTTATTGGGAGATTTTTCTTCCACGGCATTATTGAACGACACGTCGTTCACCACTTGTTTCCGTAAGTCTAATTCGCTTGGTTGTCGATAAACCAAGAAAATTACTAACCTTTTTTCAGACGCATCCCATTCTATCATTGTGACGAAGCAACAGAAGCAATCAAACCACTCCTTGGAGATCTCTATCGACAGGACAATAGGTCCTTTCTTGGGCAGCTCTGGAAGACCTTCAGACGGTGTAAATATGTCGAGGAAGATCCAGGGGATGTAGGGACGATGAAATGGTCACAGTAGCAGCGTTTGTCTAAGAGTCGCAGTGTAGGAAACCATACTCTGTACTCCTCGTATAGCTCCCGTAAAAGTGAAAACTTGCCATGAAAATCTGCAAGAATTGATGATGGAACAAGCGGATTCTACACCCTCGCCCCTTGCCCTGCCCCCCTGAAACGGCTCTGGCTTTCCAATGGACCGTCTTATCATCTCTGCAAGTCCAGCCGAAAACTTGGCGCCAAATACGCACGTCAAGTTACGCAATGTCGAAAAGCCTAGGTCCCTGCATGTTGAGTACAACGTCAAGGAGGACGGAGGATTCCGAGGATGCCGGCACAAGGAGGGGACCCTTATCGTCGCATCGGAATGAGTGTGCCGGTTGTCTCTGTCAGTCAACACCCCTCCTCGTATACCTTCTGCCCTGGCACGGAAGCCTACTAGGAGAGTAAAGCGTTTCGGACGCTCACAGCCCAATGGGGGTTAAATGTTGCAAAAGTTTATGCGGACTTTTGCGGGTCCCTTTGAATTGCCAATGAGCAAATAATTATTCGTTCCAGACCGCGGGGGATATGTAACGCACGGTACGGTAGCATGGACCCCGAAATATGTCAGTTGCCCCCGTGGAATCCTATTTGGGATGCGGGAACCGAAACTGACTAGGTTTAGGAAAATAGAGTTTGTCGCGTCGGGCCGGCCCCTCTCATGCGGGGGGGCCGGCTCTAATTTCTGTCACCGATCCCAGGGACGGGGGGGGGGCCCGCCTTATC
>JABFFE010001789.1:0-14037 GCA_013623625.1 Fusarium setosum
ATTAATTATATTTTAAAATAAGAATATTAATATATTTTTATATTTAAAAATAAATAAAAAAATATTATTATTACTAAGTAATACTACTATAATATCTTTATTAATAAGGATTAAGCCTATAAAGTCCTTTATTAGTATTTTAATAAGAAGAAATTATTATTTAAGCTTTAAAGCCTTAGAGAACTTAATATTAGAAGCCTTAAGTTACTTAACTAGCTAGTATATATATCTCTAGCTATCTTTAATTATACTTTGCTTCTAGACCTAGAGCTTATGACTCTAGAGAAGGAAGAGAGGTAGTTTATTATGACCAAAAGAAAGCAATTACGCAAGCTAGTATGCGTATTAAGACAGAGGGATAGGTGCTATCAGGGGCAAGATGAGTTCCTTGACGGCCTGATGGATCGGAAATTCGATCCCTTTTCACCTCGTCATCTTTGGCTACTTCGAATTCCTCTGCTGCGGCTCCCAGCGTCACACAGCCGACCCAGCGCAGCAGCACATGGTGGGCAAAGGCCACTGCAAGTTTGACCTCTACGACGAGGACTCCGAATTCCGCGACTTCTATGACTTCGGCTCCAACTATCAAAGCGGCAAAGACGGCCGAGATATCCAGGAAGAAGCGGACGGCGCGAAAGGTGCTAGGCTATCTAAGTTCGGCCAGCTTGACGGCGCAACTCGCCGTCTACCATCAGGGAAGCTGCTGTCCTATCGGTAATCTCGCGAGACGCGACCTTGCCACCGCAAACCCCGTGCGAAATTCGAGGCCACGCCCCAGGACCAACCCGACAAAGCTACAACCCCCTCGAGCCCGTGCCCGAGACCAACTTGGATTCGACTGCCAAGACACTGACCAGAGCCCAGAGGCACAAAGAGTCCTTCGCCACCCGCCAGTTCGTGTGCCTTGGTGCCAAAGGGCGACGCAGAGCCGCGTGGAACGCGGGGGAACAAGAATTTGGTCAAGTATTTTGTCAACGATGTACCGGGGAGGCTGAACAGTTAACTCCACAGGCAGGCCATCGCTTGACAAGTTAGGCGCCAACGTGAGCAATATTCTCTGGAGCCGTCTCCGTCCAACCATGCACTTGATCTTGTTTCTGATCCCTCGGCGATACCTCCACTATCGCCCGCAGGAAGTCAGCCGCCTTCTGCATGCTTTCTTGCAGTGACGAAGTATAGTTTGCATCCCCAAGTAGCGAGTTGTCCTTGCAACGCTGTGTGAAAAGCCCTAGCAACCGCTGCTTCTCGTTTAATGATGTCGAGTTATCAAGCCCGTTCCAGAGAAACGAGCGTCTTGGATTCCACTTGGTGAATAGTACGACGCTGGAGAACTCCGGTCGAGGATACCTGTGATTCTGCCCGAACAGACATCGAAGACTATCTTAGCCAAGTGCAAGTCCTTGTGAGCCAGTCGTAGTTTGACCCCGTGGAGCTCATCAGCGTGTATATATGTATGGAGGGCGGCCTCGAAGGACTCGGGGCGGGGGACCACATCCCGCATGAACGCCAACTTGTCGTGGGTCTAGATGAGTTGAATGCTCTTGAAGACCTGTGCGGATATACAGTACGGGACAATCCAAGGGTGTCATGTTTCCCATCGGAATCTCGTAGAGCCCGTGCGGCTGCTGTCACAGCTGGAGAAGATCAATCCTGCGTCTCGGATCCTGGAGATGACCTCCATGGACATGATCCAAGTTCTTGAGGGGAAACGGAAGCCGAAAGCAATCGGACACGAAGAAGACTGAATTACCGTCGTCGCTTGCTGCCATCTTCTGTCGGAGGACGCCCAGTGGAAACATAGGATCAACGAACATGCGAGTCCAGGAGCCCGCGTCCTCCAGGCCGTTTGCCAGTTGTTCCACACGACTCCATGGATGAAAGCTTATCTTGGCCTGCTTGCCGTGGTTGCGCTGTATCTCCGAGGTGACTAGTTGTTGAAGGGCGGACAGATCTCCAGACTTGACTCTGGTGACCCTGATCAGCCCCCTCTCCTGCCCTTTGTCGGCCCCTGGGTCGGCCAAAAGCACGGCGCGTTGCGCCTCGGGCATCGCGTACAGGTTCAAGAGCTTGACCACGGCGGGGTCGATCTTCAGCCAGAGTCGACATGGTAAGGGCACGGACAGGCTTTTGGCTGGAGACGTCGGCAGCCCAATGTGTGAGGGTGATCATGGCGAGGGCGAGGTCTGTTGGCATCTCTGGCTCGACAGTCATCACGACGACGACGAGGCGGCGGTACTCAATTTAGACCCATGCTTCCAGCTCCATGCTGGAACTGGATATTTGACTCTTGGGAAATACCAGGAACTCGTTGGGCGTGTGAGAAGCCATCTCGTCCTGGACACCAAGGTAGCGAGCCGCTTCGCGAGCCGCCGCAAGCCGCACCGGCATTCCGACGACGAGGATCAGCCCTAGAACTTCGGTTCGGTCCACTCTTCGGATAGCATTTATCTACATAGCCGAATGGTTAAGGTGATGTGGTGATACTGAATATGGGTAAATTGGATATCAGGTGCTGCGTCAAGGCGGCTGGGACGTGGCTAGGAGGATAGAGGTGTGAGCGCCATTGTGTACGACGAGGGAGAAGGGGATTCTGCAAATTCCCAATATAGAATTTGGGTAAATACGGACTGATAGATGGCTAGCCAGAGGATGGCTTGGTCGGAAACAGACTCACTGTCAAGACGTGAAGATGTCGGCGGATGTGTGGGTGATGGAGATATGCCTGGCAGCTGGCTGCCAGTTGCAAGCTCAACCCAAGTATGGCGCATTCGCCGCAGCCCATGAAACGGAATAAACATAATACATTTCCGGCGGGGAGTTTATTGTTTTGACAAACCGTGCCGCTGAACCACGCTCTTCACACAACGCACGCACTCTCGCCAATACGCTCACTTCACTCCACCGTCACACTCGCACATAGGCACGCAAGCACGAGAAGAGACCCAGATAGACAGCAGTAAGGGACAAAGAAGGGACGACATCTAGCCGGCTCCTGGGGAGCGCACGCGGACAGACGTCCACGTGGCAAATAGTATATAAGGTGACCATAGCCAGAGGAAGGCTCTAGTAGCTCCCGAACCCAAGTCCCAGGCCAGACACAGTCTGGTCGTCCCAGTACCTCTTTCTCTGGTGATTCAAATGCTCAGCCGCAGATGCTCGCGGTCGACGAGCTCGAGTTCGTGGAAGGGCGCAATTCTCTTGGGCAGTTCATCGGGGCCTGGCGAAACCGGTCGGGAGGTCCAGATAGCAATGTGATGGCGTGGACTACGGTGGTTCCCGAAGCCTTGCTCGGTCCACTAAGACTTCTGGCGTCCCGTCAGGCGAGTGTCTCTGCTACTGGCACTGCGACTAGATCGTTGGTCAACTCCAACGAGCGCGCGGCCCCTCAGCCGGAGTCCAGTCGCCAACCGGAGGGCGCAGCTCCTCAGCCAAAGCCCAGTCATCGGCCAGCCCATGTTGTCTATAGCTGCAGGATCAAGTGCGCAGGCTGCGGTTCGGACAAGCACAGGCTTGTTTCGTGTTTTCTTGCTGGGGACGATGGCATCATGAAGGGTTGCCCTAGGTGCAACACCCTCGCCCACTCCATTGAGCAGTGCCAGGTGGCCCGTCGCCTCAAGGACAAGCTCGCTTGGGTGGTGGAGAAGCGTGGCAACATGCCCGCTTTTGGGGAACCAGACTCGTGGGTGCCCATGTGTCTGCAGATGGCCGAAGGAGTGTCTCCAGAGCGTTTGTCGGGTCGGCTGCCCAGTCGGTTCCCTTGGACCCCGGCCTTCACCAGAAGGATGGCGCCGAAGCTCCAGCGCCTGCAGCAACTCATGGATGAAGGAGGACTCGCCCTCGCAAAGCCTCCTCAGGACCCAGACACCAAAGACTGGGCTGCCATTCGTAGCGGCTTCGTCCCCCATGCCGTCCAGAGGCAGAATGTGGCTGAACCAGTGGCCGAACCTGCCGAAGACGTTTCCATGGCTGGAGATGATGACCAATCTCTTGCGGACAGACTCTCGCAGGTCCAGAGAGAGGTAGAGGCTATGAAGGAAGCCAACCAAATGGCCATTGACGCCCTTGAAGCTCGCATCAGGAGCCTGGAACGGGGCCAAGTCATTCGACCTGAGCCGCAGTCGCAGGAACCCAACGAGCTCACCAAGCTGTTCACCGCGATAGCGCATGAATGCGAGGACCTAGAGTTCCAGCCAGTCGTCGAGGAGGAGGGCCACGACATGTTACATGCGGTGGCGCCGTATCTGTCGAGCCCAAAGGCCGTCAGGAACCTAAAAACTCTCGTCCAGAACGTCCAGGACACTGCACCTCGGTGTTTTTCTGAGGTCTGTCAGTTGGGGACCGAGGCGACGCCCTTGGTGGACTGGAAGTGTGCGCTCCATGGGGGTTGCGACAAGGTTCGTGTCTTGGAGGATCCAGATGATGGTGGCAAGCGAAAGGCCTTCTTCTACCCCAACTTGGGGAATTGATGTTACAGGTTAACACAATGGAGAGAAACGTAGTAATGGATGACTGTGGATACACCTGATCAATTGGCTATTCTGTGAAACTGTGATTCCACCCGTGATGCATCAATACTATCTTTGCTCTCCCTATTGACTTCTACTTTTCAGTTATCTCCTTCCGACCTTAATTTTTATCGACGTTACGTTTTCGGTCTCTTCGACTCTTCTTGCGCCAAACCTGCTTGTCCATAGGACAACATGAACTCTCGAGTGTCGTGTGTCTCTGGAGTCCACTGGCCGCCGCCGAAAGCTAGACGCGTGGGTCCATGGATAAGCTACCCGCCCATGCTCTCATAGGTCTGAATGCGACCATAAATGCACCGTTCAGAAGGCTCTAGCATGGAAACGACGGACAGCAGGATGTAGGGTTGTCGCTTGCGACGCGGGTATGCTTGTCACCCTCGAATGCGGAGACGAGGACTTGAATATCCTTGAGGGTGGAGATGGGTAAGGGCTCGATGCCTTGGGTTGAAGGCTGCCGCCCTCAAGGCAGAAGGCTTGGTCGAGGAGAAGAGCGATGTTCCTGCTAGGGAACCGGTGGGCGAGGACTCTGGCAAGGACAAGGGCAAAGGCAAAGGCAAAGCTCTCGCCGTCAAGACAGAGGAGGGTTCGTCCCAGGAGCAGAATCCTGCGGAGGCCCCTCCTGCTGAGACAGAGCGAGTTGCTGAGGCCGCCGTCCAGACTCCGGCCAGTTCCACTGAGCCTCCTACTCCGGCGCAGTTAGTGACATTGCCTTTGAGGCCCAATGCTGCTCCCTTCCGTCCCTCGAGTTCTCCGGCCGAGGTCTCTTCCGTCCCTGCTGTGTCGTCTAGTGAGGCACAGTCGGCTTCCTCTGCGCTGCCGCCGCCCAAAGGCCTGGGGCAGTCTGCGTGGGCCGCAGGCTCCGATTCCTTTGGTACTCCCCCGGTGGTCAACGCCATAGAGTTGACCAGGACCATGGCACATGGAGGGTCAGACTATGTCAAGCGCAAGCGGGTTTGGGATGCTGTCTGGGGGAAGCCAGGGATAGTTGGGGCTGTCGTTGGGCCCTTCGACATTGAGCTGCCGCTGGCCATGGAGATTGAGGCGTTCGTCTCTGGCCCGCAGGGGACGGACTTGGCAGCCAGTAACGAGCTGCTGCCCATGGGCCTAGCTCTCAGGTTGAACCCTGGCTCCCGCCGACCGACCCCCGGCCTCACTCGGGAAGCTGGCCCTGAACATGTCGGCGTTCGTCTTGGTCTTCTTGCTGTCTGGGGGCACTTGCGGAAATGGCTTGCCTTGGTCTACGACGGGCAGCCCGTTCGACTCCGCCGCCACCTTATGGTGGCTCTGACAGACGGCGCCAAGGACACAGTCGAGGGTGGCTGGAAAGACCCTATGTATTTCGCGTACAATGAGTCCAACCAAAATGCTCTGACTCACAAGATCAGGCTCGCTGAGGGCATTCACGCTCTGGATGCCGCTGAGGCCCAGGTTGTGGCCCTCATCGATGATGCTGCCAAGCACGAGGATGTCGCTGCCCGGCTGGATGGGTGGATTTCTCGTAATGGTCTGAGAGATGCCATTAAGCGGATCGATGCCGCTGAAGATGTCTGGCTGTCTCGTTGCCACCCGGCCAAGAGGGGCGAGGTCCGACGTTGGGCACGCGACTGGCGCGAGGGGCTTCGGTCGTCTTCAGATTAGAACGGGTTTACAGATGCACTTTCAGAATTAGAGAGTGTTCCGGACGAGGTGGCTGTGCTTTTTAATCTTTTCTGGCCGGTAAGATAGCGCTATTTAAATAAGCAAATTGTTCTTCGAACGCTTGATCCCGAGAGTGACGTCTAAGTGTGTAAATTCTCCGTGACATACGCATACTGAAGGTCTACCTGCCGTGGAAAACTTATATTAATTCGGTATCGCTGTTGGGCGCCATGGAAACTTGCATCTGGGAACGAAGTCTATGTGCTTAGCACGGAAGTCACTATTGCTGTAGAAACTCCATTTGGGCAGAAGAACCACGTCAATTAATAATGGACATCAAATGAGAGGCTCATGTCGATTTCAGGCCTTATCTAACTTATAAGGCATCCCAACGTCCAAGGTAAAATACGTATGGACCTCAGACCTCCTCATTTGCTTCTCCAGATTCGGATCCTTGTTTGTCCTGAGCAGCTTTCCTGACCTCCACTTGGTGGCCCCGGTCCAGTCGGGCTGATAATGTGGGTCCTGGAATGGTGGGGGAGCTGTAGGATGGCCCTCATCGGAAAGCTCAAAGCCTGCCTGAGCTGGATCCAGAACTTGATCCAGATACGAAGAAGCCTGCCAGGTAGGACTGACAGTACCCTCAACTTGGCTGAGGTCTGGAGTCGGACTGGATTCGAGAGGCTGGACGGGGACGGGAGGACCTTTGGAAGATGGCCGGCCTTCACCTGGGAGCTCTTCGTCGCGGACAGAGGCCTCCTCAGAGTGATCAGCTCCTGTTGGAACGTCATCTCTCATGGCTCCCTCATCTTCCAGGAGGGTCTCGGCACTCGGATCGAAAGCAGAATCGGAGAAGCCCTCCCAGACGTCGTCATATGTCTGCTGGTGTTCATCCAAATCCACGCCCGACTGGTTGTCAAGTCCATCAACGTCCATCAGCGGGTTCTCGACGTCAATGTCCATCAGCTGGCTGCCAGGGTCGACGTCAACATCCATCAGCTGGCTGCCAGAGTCGATGTCCATCAATTGGTGGTCGGGTGTCTCGGTCTGTGGCATTCGACCATTTTGTCCTAGCGTCCGAATGATGCGACGTTGCTCGTGAAGCCAGGCACGGCGATGAAAGGCTCCCAGTTCCGTGGGACCATGGGGGAAGTCGGCTTTGCCTCGGGCACTATGGAACTGATCATACGCGGCTTGGGTTGAGGTAAGCAGCCGGGGCCCGAAGTAGTCAAGACTGTCAATTGCTGCTCGGATGTTCACAAGGTCCGTTGTGGTAACAGCGTAGACATGAAACCCCTGATGAGTAGCGACATAGTCAAAACTGCGGCCTGTAGTGATGCGCTCCCTGACCACCCTACCGATGCGAATCATGAGATCTGATACCATGCAGGGCCATGCAGCTGCATGAGCCCCGTGTATTGCCATCAAAATCTCTTGGATAGAGCAGGGGAGTGGTCCTTGGGAGATATCCAGATCTATCTTCAGCTGAGCGATGACGCCGTCCGGGGGGTTCACGGGCATCTGCCACACACGGCGGTCATCAGTACGACAGATGACGGCGTATTGAAGCACCATAGCCAGCAAGTCCGAATTTCCCGCCCATATCGGGTGCGTCAGGACACGACTAAATTGCTGACAGAACCTCTGACCCCAGAGCACTTCCGGGGTGTCCACGACACTTCTGTCAAAGCCCTGATAGCAAAGACCACGAAGAGGAGAGAGGAGACCAAAGGGGGAGCATCGGAAGAGGCGGATACAAATCTTCCAAGCCGTCAAGAGAGTGTGGTGCGCATTGGTAATGCTGGCGAAGGCGGCCCTTTCAGGTGATGCGTCCCATCCCAGGGCACGCTCATCCTCTTGGGTCTAGACGGTTTAGGGACAGGCTCTGATCCCTTCTTTGGCCTGCCAGGCCCACGCTTGGCAGCCTGGGGAGTAATAACCTCAGGTCCCTCGCCGCTTGCCGCTCCGCCCGTCCTTCGACGCTTCCGAGCCGGTCTCAGGTATTCCTCGTCCTCTTCTTCCTCATGCTCGCTTGACTCGTACTCGAGCTCAGGGTCGGAATCATCCTCGGCATCTTCGTCGCGATGGGTCTCATAGGTCACTCGTTTCGAGATTCGCTCGGATCGTCTTGGCCGCGGCATCTTGAGTACCAATGTCGAAATGTAGTTTATTTGAATGGACTGAATATTTGGAGGAAGAAAAATGAAACCCCGCGGGAGCGCAAGAGTCAGGAGTGCACATATGCTGGCAGCCGGCGGTGGCCATGGCGGGGTGTGGTGAAGATGGCGAGGTGATCAGGACACGCATGAACTAGGTAGCCCGTAGGTAGCCACCAGCCCAGTGAGTGGTAGTAGTCGGTGCGAGAGCGCAATCTGGAGGCATCCTCGGGTAGAAGATGATGACCACTACAGCCCGTGTGACTGCCTGCCTGCTCTGATACCGCAAGTTGCCTTGCTGAGTGTCACTGTCCTCAGGCCGAAGGGGACTAGATAACTGCTCGGACTTGACTTGAGGAGAGTAGTCGCTATGGCCGGGACCACTTCCGACAAAATCACCAGAGTGAGTAGGCCCTTGCTCTGAGACGCCATGTGTCTCTGGAACTCAACCTCCCGCTTGGGCCTAATTTCTAGTTTCTAGCGTAGGGGCCTGGTCGCCTGAGTCTTCACTCCTGAATACTGATTCAGCGTCTTCGATCTTCGACCCTTCATCGCTGGAGCTGCACGACCCAGAGATGAAGACGTCCCGGCCCTCTGATATCTCCGCATCGTCGGTGCTTGCGAGTAGCCTAGTTCCAAAGGGACCATAGGTGTCAATGGCTTATCGGACGTTCAAAAGGTCAGTCGTTATAACAGGTAGACTTCAAAACCCTGGACGGTCGTAGGCATGGTATCCGGCTGGTGGTTATGCTTGCTCTTCTTTCTGGTCCAGTCCCAGGCGAGCCGTGAGCCTAGCGGCACGCTGGATTCGTCATTCTCAGCATCCTTACGCCTCGTGACAATGGCGAACAAGAGCGATGACGGTCAGGTGCCACATCATCGCGCTTCTAAGAATTTATAGGAGTCCTGATGCGAAAGCAAGGTGAACTTGCCCCTAACGTCGAGGCGCTAGGCAGCACCATTTGCTTGAGTTCGGCTCGTAGATGTATAATATAGTAGTTGGAAACCTGCTACCTGATCAACTTTACTGCACAGACTCAAACCCGTAGGCTGTGGAGGGGACTCACTTGGTATAGGTGTGAATAGTTAAGCACTGGCTGAGATTGGTGTTGGCGTGGTGAGTTCAAGTGTAACTCCTTCTCATCTGCTAATGACCCAATCTTCATCGTGGCAGGGGCGCCGAGAGGAGTGAAATCGATATGGCTTCATCAGGAGTGCTGCGTGGATGCTCGTTCGGGGTCTCTTCGCATCTCTGGACGCGGGGAACGTCGCGGGGAACGTCGCGGGGCGTTTGTCGCCCATCTTGATGGGGACGGAGGGGATGGGAAGAGGGGTGATATTGAACTAGGTAAATTGTTAGGGATTTGTGCTCGCATCACTTGGGTAACATCCGTACGAGGCTGGTTCGCAGGCATTGCCGTCTCCAGCTGGATATTGTCCCTTGTCCCTTGTCCCTTCCTATCGTCCATCGAGCTCCTCGACCGCGATCATCCGCACCGGAGCATTCGAATCACCAGAGGAAGAGGTATTGAGATAACTAGACTATGTCTGGCCTGGGACTTGGGTNNCTGCTGTCTATCTGGGTCTCTCCTCGTACTTGTGTGCGTGTATACGAGCGTATATATACCGATTTCGCATCCGTAAGCGGTGATTCGTCGTCCCGCACGGTTGCAAGACGCAGCCCAAAGCCAACCGCATGTAGATTGGATAATTGAGAGCGTATGTTGAGAAGGGTTGCATAATATATAAGTGTTGTGAAGATGTGGACCTGGGAGAGCCGGATGTATCGCGACGACCTTGGGGAGGGCGCCCTTTTATCTTCAACTGCGTGATGACTGCTTACAACGTGTTAGCAGATATTCCCTGGCTCACTGTTTGTCGTCTTTGCCTGATGCGTCATCCCAAATGGCGCAATGTGATTGTTCTGCTTGTGCGCGGCCGTAGTGCATTCGCCTTTCAACGTGAGCTGCGTTCAACGAATTGGTCGGTAGCCAGCAATGGTCAAGTTGGCAGATGACTTGGCGAGTGACAAAGTGTTTGTAGGGCTGAGATGAGTCAGTTGTAAACCACCAATGCACGTGGTTTGTGTTTGTTCACCTTCCGCAATGGAGTCATGTTGCATTCACTGGCTGGTGTGTACGATGCACAAGGTCGGGTTGGTGGTGTGACAGCGTTTGTAGGGCCGAAATGCTGTGACGGCAAGGAAAATTTGTCGCACCAATCCAGCATCGGGTCCGGTTGCATTCGTCGAGTGACTCTTGTTGCGTTGACAGGACGTGCCTTGTTGGATGAATGGTGTTGTCTGGTCCGAAGGTGGAATTGCTTGCCCTGGCAAACCAGCGTGAAATCGCCGAATTTTCCGTTTAGCGGAGCTGGTGGATATCATGAGGTTCACGTTTGAGGGAGCTGAGGAAGGCGTTGTTGTGGTAGGAAAGGCTCTGAGATTTGACGCTTGGTTTATCCTTTGAAGGAGGATGAGTCAAAGGAAGTTTGCGCGGCAACACGGAAATCCGCGTCTGACCACGGAACAAAGTAAAAAAAAATAAAAAATAAAAAAAAAAGACAAAGTGAACACTTCCTAAAGAGAAAAGCAAATAACGGTCATCCTGGGGGGGGAGAGAGAGAACCAGCAGTCACTGTAATCACCTTCAGCTATCGTGCTCGGCTCCCGTCGTGGTGCGGATGATTTGTCTCGTCGCGATCTGGGTCGGAGCAAAGGTCTCTGGGCAGTGTGGCCTTTGAAAGCGCTGGGACAAGTTCATTAAAAGGTATGCCCGAATCTTAAGGCGATGCCCGACGATGGATCGCGTGCCCTAGGTAGGTAGTGAGCTGGCTGGCACTGGCAAGATGCCGGCCAGCCAGAGATGAATGGCGATCCGTGCAAAAATTTCTTCGCATCCGCCTCCGATCACACCGTCGCGGATCGATTCCTTCTCTCTTATCCACAACATGAACAAATGTCGAGCCTCGTCCCTCCTCCAGAGCTCTGAGAAGCGCCCTCGCTCGGCCCAGCCCTTCTCAAACCAGGCCCATGGCTCTACCGATGTCTACCGATGTCGCGTCCGTCGGTGTCCCCGCTCCTGCTCCTCGCCTCGTTTCGATATTGAGACTATACGCCACACCATCTCCTCTACGGAGGACGCCCGGATCATGCACAAGAGTGCAAAGGAGTCTGAACGGACCCATGCCACAGCCGCCAATGGATCGTTGTTCGGCTCCGACGGATCCATGTCTGCCCAACCGGGACGCATTCATCAACCAGGGTCCGCTCAAGAGGACCCTAAGCCGACTACTACGCAACCGCAGGCCCGGGGCAACAGCGACATGGATGTCAATGATGATGACAACGACATCATCAACTATTACATTGACTGGACCATAACGCCCTCAAAAACTCGTAATTGTATAAAGGCCACCAACACTGAGCACCTTGAAAGGGACGGCGACATGCTGAACACGCTTGGGGAAGTGTTGGAGAGGGCAAGGAGAAGATTTGCAGTCGACAATGACAAGTCGGCAGTTACCGGCACCTTGGTTAGGTATGTCCTTGGGTCCGTTGAGAGCGGGATCAGTCGGGATTGCTCTGCACGCCTACCTATAGTTATAGTATAGAGCATTGGCAGGGGATAATTCGAGGATACATGTCTATGATCACAAATGTTTGAGCAGTGTTAACCTTTGAACGACGATGATTACGAATGCTTGACCTTACCTTTGTCTTTTATTTTCAAGTTGACCATCCTTTGGTTTTCGTCTTCCATATTCACTCATACTCTATGATCAGAGAGATATCTTTAATAACTTATCCATCGTTAATCATAACTTCGCCTTTCTCTTCCTTTCTCTTCTTTATCTATTTAGTTTGGTTTATTTTCCTGTTGAGATAGGATTGATGTTTGTCTAATTACGAAACTAGTGCGTGTTCCATTAGACCTGGTCTGTCTAGTTTGGAGTTAGGATAGGTGTTTACAGACAGGCTTGTCGCAACTCTAAAATATCTTAGTATCTTAGAAATCGTCCGTGTGTCTGTCTGTGTAGATGAGTGTATTTTTATCTCCTAGTTTGCTGTTCCGTACGGAGTATTGACTACACCGGCGGCGCAAGGTTTATCTTGCTTGACACAACTATGTATTAATTTCTGGATGTCCAGGCATCGACTCCATAGCACCATTCATGGCACAGACTTCCGTTGGGCCATCATTCCTCCAATCATCGCCAAGCCACATGTTGATCCTTCTGCTTTCTCTCCATGCATTCCTAGGGCTGATTAAAGTTGTCCACTTTTGCCGCCACTCTTAGCCACTGACGTTCTCCGCCAAAGGTGCCGAATTGCCGTATAACAGGGGTTTAAAGTACTTATATCGCCGAAATCTCCCCGCTTCTTCAGGGCTTTCATATCCTTATCTCTCATTGATATCTTCAAAAGTCGCAATGTCAGACGACGGCCGCGGGCGAGGAATTCTATTCCCAAGACGTCGGGGTGGCGGTTTGCTGGGCTCTGCCGTACGCAGCGTCGCTGGAGGCATCGGTCTTGCATCAGAAAGTGTCACCGCGTACAAGGAAAAGAAAAAGGCTGAGAAACAGGCGGCGTCCGAGGAACCGGGTCAAGGCTCGCAAACAAGTGTTGCAGCCTCTACTAACGACGAAATACCGACTGGTGGGCATGATGAGCTAGGCCGACAAGATGACGTGACCGAAAGACAGTGGGAGCTTGATGAGACACAGACCGAGCTGCTCACAGCTGGGGAGGATACTCCTCTTCCGCCCAATGCGGCACAGAACGACGCAGAGCTCGCGGCCAACTTCATCCAAGGTCACAGTCAGGCCAGTTCTCATGGCCAAGGCCCAGCCCTACTAGAATCGCCCGTGATTCTCGCCCAGCGCAGGCCCAAGGACCGGACTCGTGGCTTTATCCGCGGATACGCCCCGATGCTTGAGAATGTTGGCATCGATCAGACGACGTGGCTCGACTTTCTCGACACCTTTGACAAGTCCAGCAGGGCATCACCATGGATAGAGGTCATTAACATGGCAAACATACCCGGCTTTTTCATACCCATTGGCCCCGCCATTGCGATCAACGTGGCTGTAGCCATTGCTATCAAGGTGGCAAAGGACACTCAAACTAAGCAGAGGTATGGTGGTTTTAACTCTTTCCTTGAGACCCGGTGGACTACTGCGTTTGATTCGCGACTTTGTGCTAATGAAAGTCAAGATCCAACAAATTCCTATCCAAGATGAATGAAGAATTCTTCTATCCCAAAGGCCTGTGTTGCCTCATCATGACCTGGCGACCAGAGTCCGGCAGGCATCACGAAACCGTCGACTTGACCTCGACCATTGCTTCTTCGATAGGCTCATACGACTCTGGTGTTGCCAACAAGTTCAAGAGCTCAAGCGGCAAGACGTACGGCGACTTGGCTCTCCCGGAGGCTGCACCTCTCATATTCCCCACGCTGGATGTCCTGGGTGCAGCGGATAATGAAGAGGCCAAAGGGCTGAAGGAAAGTCTTGGCAAGAAGAAGAATTTCATCGACGAATATTACGACAAGAGGGCCCAGTCGGAATTTGTTGGATCTTGACTTTCATTAGCACAAAGTCGCGAATCAAACGCAGTAGTCCACCGGGTCTCAAGGAAAGAGTTAAAACCACCATACCTCTGCTTAGTTTGAGTGTCCTTTGCCACCTTGATAGCAATGGCTACAGCCACGTTGATC